>CM065595.1:40006419-40066978 GCA_033119425.1 Bufotes viridis | reverse complement strand
CCTTCCAATTATCCTTCAAACGAGAGTTTCTACAGGGAGGAACAAGAATACCGGACTTCAAAAAAGCTAAATTTAGCCAACTAAGGAGGCCATAGGCCCAATTAACTGGGACAAAGTCCTCAAAAATAAAAATACAACCACAAAATGGGAGATTTTTAAAAGCATCGTAACATCTAATTGTGATCGATGCATACCTTATAGAAATAAAAGGCTAAGAAATAAGAAGAAACCAATGTGGATAAATAGAACCGTAAAAAAGCAATAAATGACAAAAAGAAAGCATATAAATCACTAAAACAGGAGGGGAGCCAGGAAGCTCTGATAAACTATAAGGAAAAAAATAGAATATGTAAAAAACTAATAAAAACTGCCAAACTAGAGACCGAGAGATTAATTGCCAAAGAGAGCAAAACTAACCCTAAAATGTTTTTCAATTATATAAATGGTAAAAAATATAAATCTGAAGGAGTTGGCCCTCTACATAGCAATGAGGGGGAGTTGCAGAAAGCGACGAGGATAAAGCTAAGCTTATTAAATATTTTCTTCTCCACTGTTTTCACTGAGGAAAATAAACTGTCAGATGAAATGCAAAATGTAAAAGTAAATTCCTCTTTAAAAGTGCCCTGTCTGACCCAGGAAGAAGTACAGCAGCGACTTAAAAAGATTAAAATAGACAAATCGCCAGGACCGGATGGCATACACCCCCGTATCCTAAGGGAATTAAGTGATGTCCTAGCCAGACCCTTATTTTTGATATTCACGGACTCCATACTGACAGGAATGTTCCACCAGACTGGCGTATAGCAAATGTGGTGCCAATATTCAAAAAGGGTCCAAAAACAGAGCCTGGAAATTATAGGCCGGTAAGTTTAACATCTGTTGTGGGTAAACTGTTTGAAGGTTTTGTAAGAGATGCTATCTTGGAGTATCTCAATGAAAATAAGCAAATTACACCATATCAGCATGGCTTCATGAGGGATCGGTCATGTCAAACTAATTTAATCAGTTTCTATGAGGAGGTAAGTTCTAGACTTGACCGGGTGAATCAGTGGATGTCATATATCTGGACTTCTCCAAAGCATTTGACACTGTACCACACAAAAAGGTTAGTATATAAAATGAGAACACTTGGACTAGGAGAAAATATCTGTATGTGGGTAAGTAACTGGCTCAGTAATAGAAAACAGAGAGTGGTTATTAACGGTACACACTCAGATTGGGTCACTGTCACTAGTGGGGTACCTCAGGGGTCAGTATTGGGCCCTATTCTCTTCAATATATTTATTAATGATCTTGTAGAAGGCTTGCACAGTAAAAATATCAATTTTTGCAGATGACACTAAACTGTGTAAAGTAATTAACACTGAAGAGGACAGTTTTCTGCTACAGAGGGATCTGGATAGATTGGGGGCTTGGGCAGAGAAATGGCAGATGAGGTTTAACACTGACAAATGTAAAGTTATGCACATGGGAAGGAATAATGCAAGTCACCCGTACATACTAAATGGTAAAACACTCAGTAACACTGACATGGAAAAGGATCTAGGAATTTTAATAAATAACAAACTAAGCTGTAAAAACCAGTGTCAGGCAGCTGCTGCTAAGGCCAATAAGATAATGGGTTGCATCAAAAGGGCATAGATGCCCGTGATGAAAATATAGTCTTACCACTTTATAAATCACTAGTCAGACCACACATGGAGTACTGTGTACAGTTCTGGGCTCCTGTGAACAAGGCAGACATAGCAGAGCTAGAGAGGGTTCAGAGGAGGGCAACTAAAGTAATAACTGGAATGGGGCAACTACAGTACCCTGAAAGGGTATCAAAATTAGGTTATTCACTTTAGAAAAAAGACGACTGAGGGGAGATCTAATAACTATGTATAAATATATCAGGGGTCAGTACAGAGATCTCTCACATCATCTATTTATCCCCAGGACTGTGACTGTGACGAGGGGACATCCTCTGCGTCTAGAGGAAAGAAGGTTTGTACACAAACATAGAAAAGGGTTCTTCACGGTAAGAGCAGTGAGACTATGGAACTCTCTGCCTGAGAAGGTGGTGATGGTGAGTACAATAAAGGAATTCAAGAGGGGCCTGGATGTATTTCTGGAGCGTAATAATATTTCAGGCTATAGCTACTAGAGATAGGTCGTTGATCCAGGGAGTTGTTCTGACTGCCTGATTGGAGTCGGGAAGGAATTTTTTCCCCTTAAGTGGGGAAAATTGGCTCTACCTCACAGGGGTTTTTTGCCTTCCTCTGGATCAACTTGAAGGAAACAGGTCGAACTGGATGGACAAATGTCTTTTTTCGGCCTTATATACTATGTTACTATGTTACCCCAATTTTCCTGAGCTACTGGTGAAGGTGTGCCGTGTGCGTTCCCATTTCCGAAAGTCATCTACAGCTGCCGCCGGTCTGGCAATGCTGCAGCAGTGCTTGCAATTGCCAGCTCACTAATTGTTGTGCGATGTAAGGACATTCTGGAACTCCACGTTCCATATGTTGGCCAGGCTTTGTGAGCAGCAGAGGGAAGTAGTGGAATACCAACTGCAACATGGTTGTCGCCTTTCCAGTCAGCTTCCACTCTTCACAAGCGATGATTGTACATGGATGTCTGACCTCTGTAAGGTTTTACACAACTTTGAGGAATCAACACAGATGGTGAGCGGTGATGCCATTATTATCAGTGTAACCATCCCACTTCTGTGTCTAATGAAATGCTCGCTACTCACAATGAAGGCAGACGCTTTGCATGTGGAAGAGGTGGAAATGAGGGAAGACAGTACACACGGTGATAGCCAAAAGACCCTCAGTTCTTCTACTCAGTGCGAATTGGGTGATGATGAGGAGGAGTAGGAGGAGCAGGAGACGGTGGCCTCCGTTATAGAGGGTAGTACCCATAGCAGGTTTATTCCATCTGTTCAGCGTGGATGGGCAGAAGAGGAGGAAGATGATGAGGAGATTGATAGTCATCCTCCTGATGAGTACAGCAAAGTCTTGTCTGTTGGGACTCTGGCACACATGGCTGACTTTATGTTAGACAGCCTTTCCCGTGACCCTCACATTATACGCATTTTGGCCAACACCAATTACTAGTTGTTCACCCTTCTCGACCCCCGCTACTTCTCAGCTCTCATTTCTGTGGTGGAGAGTACTAGCAAAATGATGCAATACCAAAAGGTCCTTGTGGAAAAATTGCTTCCAGCTCCAAATATTTCCAAATATTTCCAGCTGACAACGCTTGCGGCAGAGTACGTAGTTCCTTGGGACAGTTTTATGACACCCTACCAGCACCCTCACCATGATGTGTGGCCTAGTGTCACAAGCAGGGAAAAGTTTTGGAAGATGGTGAAGGAGTATGTAGCAGACCGTGTGAGCGTCCTTAGTGGTCCCTCTTTGCCTTACAACTATTGGGTGTCCAAACTGGACAAGTGGGACAAACTGGCGCTCTACACCTTGGAGGTTCTGGACTGCCCTGCAGCCAGAACGTGTATTTAGTGCTGCTGGGGGCATAATAACTGATATGCGCATCCGCCTTTCAACTGAAAATGCTGACAGGTTGACTCTTCTAAAAATTCTGGTCTGGATTACCCCCGACTTCTCTACCCCATGTGGGGAGTCGCTCTGGTAGATAGCGGTGCAGGTGCAGTACCGAGGCAAAACAAGGAGTCCAGAATGTGCAATAAACAGTGTTTTATTCACACTGACACAAAAATAAACGACAAACAGTCTCTTGGTGGTAATTCATGCACATCAGAAATAAGGAGGCAAAACAAAACAGGAGCACAGGTTCAGTCACCTGGGAGGTTTAGGTGCAGGTTCGCACCAGGCTGTCGGCCCAGCCGCAGGAGAATCCACCTTCAGGGTGCCAGGAACAACAACACCTCCTTGCTGAGCTCTTTCCTCTAAGTCAGAGAGCTCCACAGCCCTGTTTGCAGCTCCAGGACAATCACCACACAGCTGCTAAGGAGGCTGCCTTTTAAAGGCCCGGATAAAGTCCGGCCTGGACCGTGGGGAGTAGGCACCCACCCAGCTCTTTGCCTACTCCCAGTAAGAGCCGGCCCGGATTAGCTTTGCAGCCAAACTAGGTAACAAAGTCAAACAGCACTAGCTGCTGCAGACACATAAAACCCGGCTCTCACCTCACCGAGGCCAGGAACCTCGGTGACACGCACCTGCCATCGACTATGATACCTTGCACCCTCTTACACCCCCCTTGTTCAACCCTGAGGGGTGAACACACGTGAGGCAGTGGACGCGGGACAGGGCATCTGCGTTACCCTGCAAGCGGCCTGCCCTGTGTTCCACGGAGAATTTGAAATTTTGCAGGGATAGGAACCACCTGGTGACCCGAGCATTCCTCTCCTTGGCCTGACTCATCCACTTGAGAGGGGAATGGTCGGTCACCAGACGGAACCTCCTCCCTAACAGGTAGTAGCGGAGAGATTCGAGTGCCCACTTGATAGCCAGGCACTCCCTCTCCACTATACTATATCTGACTCGGGCGGACTGAGCTTACGGCTCAGGAAGACAACGGGATGTTCTTCCCCGTTGACCTCCTGAGACAGTACAGCACCGAGGCCTACCTCCGAGGCGTCGGTCTGTACTGACGAACTCCTTGTTGAAGTCGGGTGTCACCAAAACCGGGACCCACACAGGGCCGACTTCAACGCGGAGAAAGCCTCCTCCGCCTTCTCACTCCAGCTAACCCTCCCAGACTTTCGCCCTTCAACAGATCTGTCAATGGCGCTGCTATTGTGGCAAAGTGGGGCACAAACCTCATGTAGTATCCTACAATCCCCAGGAACGACTTTACCTGCCTGGTGGTGACCGGTCGGGGCCAGTTACGTAACGGCCTCTACCTTAGTTACCTGAGGTTTGATGACTCCCGCCCCAATTACATATCCCAGATATTTTGTCTCCTCTAACCCTATGGAGCACTTCTTTGGGTTAGCGGTCAGTCTAGCTTTCCTCAGGGCATCCACTACCGCCTGCACCTTGGGTAAATGGCTTTCCCAGTCGGTGCTGTGGATGACTACATCATCCAAGTAGGCCGAGGCGCACCGACGATGTGGTCGCAGCACTATGTCCATTAACCTTGGAAAGTGGCGGGGGCGCCATGCAGGCCAAAGGGTAACACCTTGTAGTGATACAGGCCCTGCGGGGTAACAAATGCGGTTTTTTCCTTAGCCGACTCGTTAAGGGTACCTGCCAGTACCCTTTAGTGAGGTCCAGCACAGAAAAATAACGGGCTTGTCCTAAACTTTCAACCAGCTCGTCTACTCGGGCATGGGATACGCTGCCAAACTTGGATACTTCATTTAATCTTGCGAAAGTCGTTGCAGAACCGCAACGTCCCATCCGGCTTGGGTATTAGGACTATGGGACTGGCCCACTCACTTTTCGACTCCTCAATGACCTCGAGCTTCAACATTAACTGTACTTCCTCCGCGATGGCCCGCCGCCGAGCCTCGGGTACCCGGTATGGTTTTAACCGATCTTGGCCTGAGGCTCAGTGACGATGTCATGTTGGATGAGAGACGTGCGGCCAGGAGGTCCGAGAACACATCCGTGTTCCGACTGATGAACTCCCTGACTTCCTGAACTTGTTTGGAAGACAGGCTGTCTGCAATTTTTACCGTGGTTACGGCTTCACAGGCCTCGAACTGTGGGGCTGGACCCTTTTCACCTAGTAGCCCTGGCCGGGGGCTGTGGTCGCCGGCCGTGTCCCTATCTCTCCACGGCTTAAGTAAGTTCACGTGGTACACCTGCTCCGGCTTGCGCCGCCCTGGCTGGTGTACCTTGTAATTTACTTCCCTACCTTCCGATCACCTCATAGGGGCCCTGCCACCTAGCTAGAATTTGCTGTCAAGGGTGGGTACCAGAACCAAAACCCGATCTCCCGGATTGAAGTCCCGTGACCCGAGCCTGACGATTGTACACCCTACTCTGGGCTTGTTGTGCTGCCTCCATATGCTCCCGGACCAAGGGCAACACCCTTTCCATCCGTTCCTGCATCTGGGCGACATACTCAATGACACTTTTGTGGGGGACAGGCTGTTGTTCCCATGCTTCCTTGGCGATATCCAACAGGCCCCGAGGGTGTTCAAGCTATAAAGCAGTTCGAAGGGCGAGAACCCAGTAGAGGCCTGGGGCACCTCTCGCACTGCGAACATGAGATAGGGCAGAAGCAGATCCCAGTCCTTCCCATCTCTAGACACCACCCTCTTTTAACATATTTTTTAGAGTTTGGTTAAACTCTTCCACAAGACCGTCTGTTTGCGGATGGTAAACGGACGTCCGTAACTGCTTTATACGCAACAATTTACACAGTTCCCTCATTACTTTGGACATAAAAGGGGTCCCTTGGTCTGTCAGAACCTCTTTGGCAGGCCCACACGGGAAAACATTTCCAATAACTCCTTGGCAATGAGCTTAGCTGAGGTATGTCGCAGAGGCACCGCCTCCGGATACCGAGTGGCATAGTCGAGAACTACCAGAATGTGTTGGTGGCCCCTGGCAGACTTTGGTACAGGCCCAACTAAATCCATAGCGATTCGCTCAAACGGTACTTCAATAATTGGCAGAGGTACCAGAGGACTACGGAAATGAGGCTGGGGGCTAGTTATCTGACAGGTTGGACAGGACTTACAATAATTTTCTACCTCCTTGAACACACTGGGCCAATAAAACCGCTGCAGAATGCGGTCCTGGGTTTTCTGCCACCCCAGGTGTCCCCAAGAACATGCTGGTGGGCAAGCTCCATGACAAGCTTGCGACACGCTGTGGGCACCACCAACTGTTCAACAGGTTCACCTCGGATTTGGTTCACCCGATACAACATATCCTGCAGAACAATAAATCGTGGGAACATTAATTCAGCCCCTGGTTTCTGGGGTTTACCATCAATTTCCAGCACATTCTCCCAGGCCCTGGTTAGGTTTGGTCCCGGTGTTGTGCGGTCCCAAAATTTTCCCGGAGACATTGAGGTCTGCCAACTCAGGTCCCGGTGGCAAGTCCTCCGTGTCTCCCACCATTACACTCAGTGGGGTTGTCTCCCCACTACCGCTGCAGCAGTGGTCACCCCTACCGCTGGCCCTTCAGACTCGGGCTCCCAGGGTTCTGGCCTTCCAGTGGTATCAGGCCACTCTGCTAGGGTTACCCCCTGTCTCAGGGCTATTAGACACTTTCACCTCAGGCCACAGTGACGGAAAACCAGGGAAGTCTCTCCCAATTATCAGTTCATAGGGTAGCTTTGTGGAGATCGCCACTTCACAAGTCCAGGTGCCGGCCGGTGGACAGAGACATTACAGCAGTGGGATAGTCCTTTAAGTCTCCGTGAATGCACACCACACCCACTTTCCGGCCCGTATACTGGGTGGGCTGTACCAGGGCAGCACTTATCAGGGTTACCAGGCTCCTGAGTCCAACAGCGCCACTGCCAGGTTATCCCCGACTTGCACCTGGCACAGATGACGATTGTCTATTGTCTCGGGGTGCCGGTCGCACACAGTCTCCGGGCGCATAAGGAGTGGCGACCTCGTAGTTCACCTCCATCGGCTCATCCCGATGCGGACAGTCGGCCCTGATGTGGCCTGGCTCCTGACACCTCCAGCATACCACGGGAGGCGGACTCGCAGGGGGTATATTCCGTGCAGGCCGCTCTGTCGCCGGACGTCGGAACTGGGGCAGAGGCCTCCGGGGTTTGACTGACCCCTTCCCAGCAAGACTCCTCTGCAGGTTTCTGGTGGCCTCGTAACGCTCCACCAGGTCGACCATCTCCAGGGCATTGGTGGGCGATACCTGGCCGATCCAGTGCTGGAGGGGATAAGGCAGGGCCCTCCAAAAGATGTCCGCCAACAGTCGATCCAGCATGGCAGTGGGACTTAGTAGCTCGGGCTGCAGCCACTTTTGCAGCCTGTGCAGCAGGTCGTAGTACTGCGGCCTAGCGGGATCAGTCGTTTTAAAGTCCCACTGGTGGACTCTTTGGGCGCGGACCAGCACGTTCACCCCCAGTCTGGCTAGGATCTCTCCTTTCACGGTAGGATAGTCAGCAGCCTGGTCATCTGCTAAATCAAAAAACTTGCTGGGGTCCGGATGCCAGGAACGGAGCAACCACCTCGGCCCACTGGTCACGGGGTAACTTTTCCCTCACGGCGACCTTCCTCAAAGACCGCCAGGTATGTCTCAACGTCGCCTGCGGGGTCATTTTTGGGATCGCCGCACGGACCGCTTCCGGGCATCATGGACGTGGTGGGACGCTCCTGCCGCCTGTAACGCCATCACATGTTGTAGCAGTAGCTGGTTGGTCTCCCGCTGCTGCACGTTAGCCTCTATGAGAGCCTTCACAGCAGCCTCCATGTTGCCAGAAATTCCTGCTTGCAACTTTGCTGGCTTAATAAATTCCATGCACTTTAGCAAAAACTTCGGCGCTCACGCCAGCCTCACTGCGCATGCCCGCATCCGACACCAAATGTGGGAGTCGCTCTGGTAGATAGCGGTGCAGGTGCAGTACCGAGGCAAAACAAGGAGTCCAGAATGTGCAATAAACAGTGTTTTATTCACACTGACACAAAAATAAACGACAAACAGTCTCTTGGTGGTAATTCATGCACATCAGAAATAAGGAGGCAAAACAAAACAGGAGCACAGGTTCAGTCACCTGGGAGGTTTAGGTGCAGGTTCGCACCAGGCTGTCGGCCCAGCCGCAGGAGAATCCACCTTCAGGGTGCCAGGAACAACAACACCTCCTTGCTGAGCTCTTTCCTCTAAGTCAGAGAGCTCCACAGCCCTGTTTGCAGCTCCAGGACAATCACCACACAGCTGCTAAGGAGGCTGCCTTTTTAAAGGCCCGGATAAAGTCCGGCCTGGACCGTGGGGAGTAGGCACCCACCCAGCTCTTTGCCTACTCCCAGTAAGAGCCGGCCCGGATTAGCTTTGCAGCCAAACTAGGTAACAAAGTCAAACAGCACTAGCTGCTGCAGACACATAAAACCCGGCTCTAACCTCACCGAGGCCAGGAACCTCGGTGACACGTACCTGCCATCGACTATGATACCTTGCACCCTCTTACACCCATCAGAGTAAAACGGCTGAACATAAAGGCACTTTAACTGTGGCTTTTATGGTGTATTGAATACACTCTATTCCCATGCACCCCTTCCACCACAAAAAAGGGTATATGGTTCAATCTCCCTTTTCTCATCATCCTCCTCCTCCTCCATCATATCAACATGCTTATTAAGCTGCCCTCGCTCCTAATGTTTTAAAGGGTCAGCAGCAGACCCTTACCCTTAATGTTTTAGAGGGTCAACAGCAGGCCCTCGCTCATAATGTTTTAGATGGTCAGATCAGCAGCAGGCCCTTGCCCCTAATGTTTTAATTGGTCAGATCAGCAGCAGGTACTCGCCCCTAATGTTTTAGAGGGTCAGCTCAGCAGTAGACCCTCACCCCTTATGTTTTAGATGGTCAGATCAGCAGCAGGCCCTCACCCCTAATGTTTTAGAGGGTCAACTAAGCAGAAGACCCTTATCCCTAATGTTTTAGATGGCCAGATCAGCAGCAGGCCCTCACCCCTAATGTTTTAGAGGGTCATCCCTAATTTTTCGCAGCCCTTTCACAGTGCATAGGCTTTATGAGTGTAGGTGTCCCACTACCTGAACAATTGTACCACAATGTGATTTAGGCCCTCCTTTATGTAATATACAGGTTGTATCGGAGTGACTCTTCCTTGTAATTTTTGGCAGCACTTGCACTTTATATACAAGTAAATATACAGGAAAGAATGTTTCCTAACAATTTTTCCTCTAAAATCGATTTTATCTTCGGTTGTGTGCGTATTATTGTCAGTCCGTAAAGTGACGTACTTCTTGGACAACATCGTTCCCAGCAGCGACCTGGGAGTCCAAGATGCATCCAGACATCCTCCCCATGTTGTTCCCGAACCATTTCAGTGGTGCTTCCATCAATTTCTGACCTTTTACTGTAGAACCAGACACCCTCCCCTCTTCAGAGCAGGGCGTGCCTGGTTTAATGCTCTAGTTCTTCCATTGACTTCCATTATGCTCTGGTTCTCTGTAAAGCACCCGAGCATCCTAAAGTGTTTACTCGGAGCACCATAACACCCGAGCACTTTGGTGCTCGATCAACACTACTGATGACCCATCCTCTGGATAGGTCATCATTATCTGATCAATGGTAGTCCGACACCCTGGACCCTGCCGCTCAGCTGTTTGAGAAGGCACCGATGCTCTCGTGCTCACCAAGCACAGCACCGTACATTGTATAGCTGCTGTGCTTGGTATGACGGTCAGCCCCATTCACTTCTATGGGGCTGAGCTGCGCCTAGGCTATGTGACAAATAAACATGTTGTTACTGGCCTAGGTAAAGCTTTGAGAGGAGGCGTCACTACTGTGAGCGCCGCTCTCTACTAAAACAGCTGATCACAGGGGTCGGACTCTGACAGATCAGCTGCTGATGACCTATGTACAGTTGTGTTCAAAATTATTCAACCCCCACTGAAATTGAGTGTTTTGGCCAGTTTGACATTGGTTTTGATCATTTCAGTCATCTTGTTTATAATTAAATCAAAGAGGCACTTGTAAGTCAGACAAATATAACATAACATTTATAATGAAATAACAACAAATGTCTTTTCTGTGCTCACATCATTATCAGTTTTATTCAACCCCCAAGTAACATTCAATCTTAGTACTTAGCACAACATCCTTTTCCAGTTATAACAGCTTTTAAACGTGAAGCATAGCTTGACACAAGTGTCTTGCAGCGATCTACGGGTATCTTCGCCCATTCTTCATGGGCAAAAGCCTCCAGTTCAGTCACATTCTTAGGCTTGCTTGCTGCAACTGCTTTCTCTAAGTCCCACCACAGGTTCTCAATCGGATTTAAGTCTGGTGACTGCGATGGCCACTTCAAAATGTTCCAGCCTTTAATTTGCAACCATGCTCTAGTGGACTTGGAGGTATGCTTGGGATCATTGTCCTGTTGAAAGGTCCAACGTCTCCCAAGCCTCAGGTTTGTGACAGACTGCATCACATTTTCATCCAATTTCTCCTGGTACTGAAGAGAATTCATGGTACCTTGTACACGCTGAAGCTTCCCTGTACCTGTAGAAGCAAAACAGCCTCAAGCATGATTAACCCCCGCCATGCTTCACAGTAGGCAAGGTGTTCTTTTTCTTCATAGGCCTTGTTCTTCCTCCTCCAAACATAGCATTGATCCATGGGCCCAAACGGTTCTAATTTTGTTTCATCAGTCCACAGAACACTATCCCAAAACTTTTGTGGTTTGTCCACATGACTTTTGGCATACTGCAGTCGACTCTTCTTATTCTTTGGAGACAGCAAGGGGTTGCGCCTGGGAGTTCTGGCATGAAGGCCTTCATTACGCAGTGTGCGCCTTATTGTCTGAGCTGAAACTTCAGTACCCGCATCTGACAAATCTTTTTCAGTTCCTCAGCAGTCACATGGGGACTTTTCTCCACTTTGCGCTTCAGGTAGCACACAGCAGTCGAAGTCAGCATCTTCTTTCTGCTACGACCAGGTAGCGTTTCAACAGTGCCCTTTGCCTTGAATTTGCGAATGATGCTTCCTATGGTGTCTCTTGGTATGTTTAACATCTTTGCAATCTTCTTATAGCCATTGCCCTTCCTGTGAAGAGAAATCACCTCTTCTCTTGTCTTCCGGGGCCATTCTCTTGACTTCACCATGTTTGTAAACACACCAGTAAATGTCTAGAAGGAGCTGAGTATTACAGTCATTTTAAATCTGCCTAATTGGTGCTTATTATGCTTGATTGCTGCTCCTTGACATCCACAGCTGTTTTCAGTACCTGATCGAAAACACTTGAATGAACCTCTGTTCTTTAAGGGGTTGAATAATTGTGTCGATGAAGAAATCACAAAAAAAAAAAAAAACATTTAATACTGTATTACAAAAACAATTGATGTTATTTTAGTTGCATTTGGTTCTTTAAAAAGTCCTTGTAAGATTTCATTCTGAACACAATTACAAATGTACACTAAATTCCCTTAAACACTTAACAGCATTGGGGGTTGAATAATTTTGAACACAACTGTAGAGGATAGGTCAATTAGTTCTAAAGTCTCGGAAAATTCCTTTAAGCATTGTGACTAGAGATGAGCGAATCGAAGTTAACAAAGTGGAATTTGATCTGGATTTCAGGAAAAATTTGATCCGTACCGAATCCGAAATTCCTCACGCTTTGTGGTTACGAATCGCATTTTCTAAAATGGTTGCTGCACGTGTGAGGACTTGGAGCAAGGAACTATGTGAAGGCAGGATTACCCATAATACCATGCATACAGCCGATCAGCAGCCAGCCAGTTCTGTGATGTCACAGCCCTATAAATAGCCTCAGCCATCTTGGATTCTGACATTTTCCAGTGTACTTAGTGCAAGGAGAGACGTCAGCAAGCACTAGGGACAGTGCTAGAAAAATGTAATGGTTCTAAAAAACGATTTACAAGTTCAGGGAAAGATTATTTAAGCTGTAGGGAAAGGATAGGGAGGAATCATTCCACAGTATTTATGTTGAACAGGGTTCAGTAGGGGAGGTTACAGACTGGGTAATAGGAACAATCCTATTATATGGATGTAGTAAAAGTTAACACACACGCTTTATGAGATGTGTTTAAATGCATTAAGCAAACACCTTCAATTCCTTTTCAATAGCTTTTGTTTCAAGATAACGCAATGAGGTAAGACATTTAAGTTAAGAGTTTGTGTGTTAGCCCTGCTACATCTGTACCTTGTTGCACTGATGAGGGACTCAAATTGCCATTATACAGCTCTGTATTAATTCTGGCAAACCATTCTTATTATTGTGGCGCAAGTGCTGTTTGATACAGCTATTAACAGGGTATATTACAAGGAAATATGTCTGTCTTATTTTCCCTTGTCCGGTGTAGTTATATGTTCTAAAGAATTTTTTGGCTAGTATTAGTGGGAAAAAATGGGCTTATTAGCCGTTGTGTGGTGAAGTGTGACAATTACAGCCCTTTTTGGCATGTAATAGTGGCAAAATAAAAATATATTTGCAGTTCAGCAGTGCAGTTTTATGTTCTAAAGTCCTTTTTTTCGAATATTGGTGGCAAAACAAATATATATTTGCCGTTCAGCGGTGCAGTCATATTTTCTACAGCCTTTTGTGGCGTGTATGAGAGGAAAAAATAAAAATATATTTGCCATTCAGCGATGCAGTTATGTATTTTAAAGCCTTTTGTGGAGTGTATAAGTGGAAAAATGAAAAATATATTTGACATTCAGCGGTGCAGTTATATGTTCTAAAGCCATTTTTGTCATGCATTAGTGGCAAATAATATATATATTTGCTGCTCAGCGGATATTTTCTAAAGCCCTTTATGGCGTGTATTAGTGGGGAAAAAGAAAAAGGGCTTATTAGCCTTTGTGTGTTGAAGTGAGAAAGTTACAGCCCTTTGTGATGTATATTAGTGGCAAAAATAAACAAGAATTTGCCGTTCAGCGGTGAAGTTCCATTGTACCACATCCATTTGCAGGGTGTATTACTAGGATAGATATGTACATCCTATTAGCTGTTCTACTGTGAATTGTGATTGTTACAGTATATTTATTTTTTGGGGGTGCATTAATGGGAATAAGAATAAGGGAAATCGATGCAGGCTTGTAGACTTTTTTCTGTATGAACCGAATTACGTCGATTAGCCATTCATTGGTAAATTTGTTTGTGATACAGCCTTTTTTGGAAAAATTGGTCAGTTGCTTTAACTATGGTCAAGGACAATATATGTCCTTTACGGCCCACTGGGTAAATGTTGTTCCTGCCCAACCACACCAGCAAATTCTGCCTCCATGTACTCACGCCGTTGGTTCTGCAACAATATCCGCCTCTGCCTCCTATGCCTCCACTGCAGGGGCAAGTCACAGTGCCCCTCCAGCATACCAGATGTACAGGGCACGGCGGTGTCACGCTGTTCTGCACCTCGTTTGCCTGGGCAGGTCTAACTGGGGGCCCTCTGCATTCACGTTCTACTACTATGGCTGCTGAGGAGGGGTGGGGAGGGTGGCGGGAGCAGTACCAGCTCCATCAGCAGCCTGAGTCTACAGTCACTGATGAGCAGCTTTCTTCACCTGCCTAGTGAAGAAACTACTCACCAGTAGTGTTGATCGCGAATGTTCTAATCGCGAATTTTTATTGCGAATATTGGCACTTTGCGAATATCTAGAATATACTGCTATATCTACGTGTCGCGAATATTCTAGATTTTTTCATCAGTATCCAGGACCATGATCCCTCACTGCTTCTTGCTTGTGAGGCCAAGGAGAAGGCTGCAATATCTTTGATTTTGGAAGTAGTGTTGATCGAGAATTTTTGTATCGCTATTTTTATCGCAAATTTTCCAATTGCCAATTTTACTTAGTCCAGAGAAAATAATGACCGAATATCACAAATTCTCGAATTTGCGAATGTATGACGAATATTCACCTAAATATTTGCGAAATATTGTGAATTCTAATATTGCCCCTGCCGCTCATCACTGCTCACCAGCAGCTAGACTTAGAGCAGAACCTGAACCAGCAGGTGGAGCATACTTGGAGTGCACCTGACCCTGCCACCCCAAGTTGAAGATCTGCTGGACTACTGGGCAGCCAAACTGGATTTATGGCCTCAACTGGCCGAGTTTGCCCTGGAAAAGCTGTCCTTCCCAGCCAGTAGTGTGGCATCTGAGCTGGTGTTTAGTGCGTGCGGGGCCATAGTTACCACAAGGAGAACTCGCCTGTCCACCCTAAATATGTAGAGACTGACCCTTGTCAAGATTAATCAGGCATGAATCAGCCAGGATTTAACCGACCAATGTCTGATGCATCAGACTAGATCATTCATGGTGTCACACCAACACTTTGACAAAAGAGACTGGTTTCTTCTGGCTACCTATCTCAGTTACTATTCTGATGCTGCCACCCGCCTGATGTCACACATCTAATGCCAAGTGCTCTTTCTTTTACCCACCATCTTCAGCTGGTATTGGCATTGCCACTCACCTTTCCACTCTGTCACCGGGTCACTCTGTGGTCACCTGATGCTGCTGCCACCTTCTCACTATGTCAACTTGCCACTCTGTGGTCTCCATATGCTGCTACCTCCTCCACACCATGTCACCTTGCCACTCTGTGGTCTCCTGATGCTGCTGCTTCCTCAAGACTATGTCACCTTGCCACTCTGTGGCCTCCTCATGATGCCGCCACCTCCACACTATGTCATTTTGCCACTCTTTGGCCTCCTGATGCTGCCGCCACCACCACACTCTGTCATTGTGCTGCTCTGTGGCCTCCTGATGCTGCCTCCACCTCCACACTGTCATTGTGTCACTCTGTGGCCTCTTCCTGATTCTGACACCACCTCCAGACTCTATCATTAAGCCACTCTGTGGTCTCCTAATACACATCTCTGTTTTGGATCCACTCCAGTTTTTTTGGCATTAGCGCTTCTTCTTGGCGCTAACATAGACCCTGTAAGGCTGAGTTCATACTTGAGATATTTGGTTAGTTTTGGCCCCATGACTGCCCAACTAAGTGAAGTGTGTAGTGATTCTGTCATCTGCATGTCAAACTGACTCACAGTATTATTTCACTACCATAGCAGACTCCCTATGTGTGTTACAGCAAGGCACAGTGTTCTACACCACTATAAAGGCTGAAGCCAGGAAATAGCCATTTTTAACGTGATTTGTCACAATCAATTCAGATGGAACTAAAAAATTTTCCAACAAAATTCGGTGAACTGGCCGAATCGAATTTAGGAAAAAATTTGCTCATCTCTAATTGTGACTGAGCAAGTTCATCTCTAGAAGTGAGCAGACACCTGGATGTTCGGGTTCGACGAGTTCGGCTGAACTTCACAAAGTTGTTCGGGTTCGGGATCCGAACTTAACCTGAACAGCGCCGAACCTGAACCCCATTGAAGTCAATAGGGACCCGAACTTTTGGGCACTAAATGGCTGTAAAATGACCCTGGAAAAGGCAAGAGGCTGCAAAGGCCGCAAAATATAGGTAAATTCCCTGCAAACAAATGTGGATAGGAAAATGACTTAAAATAACATAAAAAACAGAAAAATAATAAATATACCTGAGCCCAAGTGGTGACAGTGACACCTGCCACCCAGCAAACAGAGGATGTGGTGGCAGCGACACCACATCTAGCACCGTCACCAAGCATCTCCACCTAATCCCATGGAAGTGTTCAGCTATCAGCTGTCCATCTCCCAAACACTGGAGAGAAGAGAAATAGAAAGAACCCCCTACCCACCCACAATCCCGGGCTCTGAATGCCTTGATTTCAAAATTCCTGGTCCTTTGAAATGCTGTCATTCTGTCTGGTGGACAGTTTTAAAAACCTTATGTGGTGGCTGTCCCACAGTACATGGATACCAGCCACCACTACTTTTGCAGGTGAGCCATCCCTTCCCTGCACAACCAAGTGGCGGACAAAATCAGGTGTGCACTGCGCAACACCATCTTGTGACAAGATCCACATAACAACCGATACATGGACCAGTAAGCAGGGGCAGTAACGTTATATCTCTCTTAACAAGTGTGGGGATCGGCTCAAACAGTGACTTCAGGTGTCATTTAAACAACAGTCTTTTATTGTGTTCAACACAGGTTTAACAAATGGCCGCTTACTTCAGCGGGTCAACACAAAAGAAACACAGTCCATGTGAAATGGTATAACTCACAGTCCTCTGTAGTTCCAGGATTCCACCATCAGCTTGGAGGGAGAAAAAGAGTAAGCAATGGCAGGCTTATCCACAGCAACACACCACACAGCTTTACTCCCAGTCTGTTACACTTCCAGACTAGGAACCACACCCCAGCTCTCCTGGAATTCCTGGCTTAAATAGGCCCGGATCAGCTGCCACTAGCAGCTAAACTACTCCTAGCAAATGTCAGTAACCTAGGGTTCCTGACAGAACATTACCGGTTCATTTCACTGAGGCCAGGCACCTCGGTGACACGTATCTATCATCTATTATGGCACCTTGTGCCTTCTCACATATCCCCCTCTGTCCAAAGCCGGGGGCTTGGACATCTTTAGCCCCAGACTGTGTACCCTTGACAGGGCGTCCGCATTCCCTTGCATCTTGCCTGGCCTGTGTTCTACTGAGAAGGAGAAATCTTGAAGTGCAAGGAACCAGCGGGTAACTCGGGCATTATTCCCCTCTTCTCTCGCATCCACCTTAGGGAGCATGGTCTGACACTAACCTAAACCTCCTTCCTAGTAGATAGTACCTAAGGGAGTCTAGTGCCCATTTATGGCCAGACCCTCCTTCTCAACGATGGCATAATTCCTTTCTGCTGGGGACAGTTTTCTACTCAGGTATATCACTGGGTGCTCTTCTCCATTCACTACCTGAGACATGACTGCACCCAGACCCACATCGGAGGCATCGGTCTGGACCACAAACTCACGGGAGAAATCCGGGGCTATCAACACGGGTTGCTTACACAGGGCTTGTTTAAGCTCTTGAAAGGCCCTTTCCGCTTCTGGGGACCACCTCACCATAGCTGTCTTTGTGCCTTTTGTCCAGGTCAGTCAGGGAACCGCTATTTCTGCGAACCTGGGGACAAACCGCCTATAGTAGCCCACAATACCCAGAAATGCCTTGATCTGCTTCTTAGTTAGTGGGCGGGGCCAATTCTGAATAGCTTCTACCTTGTTAAGCTGGGGTTTAATCTCCCCTCTTCCCACTACGTAGCCCAGGTATCTGGTTTCCTCCATGCCTAGGGCACATTTGGCGGGGTTAATCGTAAACCCTGCCTTCCTTAGAGCATTAAGAACGGCCTGAACTTTTCTGAGATGGCTTTCCCAATCGCGACTAAAAATGACAATGTCATCTAAGTACGCCGCTGCATACTCCTTATGGGGCCGTAGTATTTGGTCCATAGCCCTTTGGAAGGTGGCAGGGGCCCCCTGCAACCCAAGCGGCATTCTTACATACTGAAAAAGACCCCTCAGGTGTAGAGAACGCAGTCTTTTCCTTAGCCTCTTGTGACAGTGGGATCTGCCAGTACCCTTTAGTGAGATCTAAGGTGCTAATATACCTTGCGGGGCCTAGCCGTTCGACTAGCTCATCTACCCTGGGCATAGGGTAATTATCAACCGTGGACACCTCATTAAGCTTGCGGTAGTCATTGCAGAATCTCCACTCCCGTTTGGTTTTGGCACTAACACTATGGGGCTGGACCACCCACTTTTAGACCTCTCAATCACCCCCAGCTCCATCATCCTCCGAACCTCTTTGGAAACCACTTTCCGGCGGGCTTCAGGGATCCTATAGGGTTTTAAGTTCACCCTCTTTTGGGGATCTGTGAGGATCTCATGTACTATCACATTGGTACAGCCAGGGGTTTCTGTGAAGAGATCCTTATTCCTCTGCAGCAGTTCCGTAAACTGTTGTTTTTGGGAGGGGATAGGGTCTCTGAAATTTTAACAGCTTCGATGGTGGACCCCTGTTGAGCCACCAGGCAAGAAGCTTCAGGTGGGTCCCTCTCCTTCCAGGGTTTGATCAAATTGACATGGTATATCTGGTAGGGCTTTCTCTTCCCTGGCTGGTGTACCCTATAGTTGACCTCTCCCACTTTTTCCACTATCTCGTAGGGACCCTGCCATTTGGCTAGGAATTTGCTTTCGACAGTAGGGACTAACACTAACACCCGTTCTCCTGGATTAAACTGTCTTAGACGAGCGGACCTATTATATACCCGCGCCTGTGCCTCCTGTGCCTGAAGCATATGTTCCTTTACAATGGGCATCACCCTCGCCATCCTCTCTTGCATCTGTGCTACATGCTCTACTACACTTTTGTAGGGAGTGGCCTCACTTTCCCACGTTTCCTTTGCCACATCCAAGAGACCCTGGGGTGTCTGCCATACAGTAATTCAAAGGGTGAAAAACCTGTGGAGGACTGGGGCACTTCTCTAATAGAGAACAATAGGTATGGTAACAGACAATCCCAGTCCCGCCCATCCTTCTCTACCACCTTCCTCAGCATGGCCTTTAGGGTCTTATTAAAACGCTCCACAAGGCCATCCGTCTGAGGATGGTAGACAGAGGTTCGCAGCTGAGTGACTCTTAACACTTTGCACAGTTCCCTCATTACTTTTGACATAAACGGGGTTCCCTGATCTGTAAGAATTTCTTTGGGAATACCCGTTCGGGAGAAGACATGGAACAACTCCCGGGCAATATTTTTGGATGTTGGGGTTCCGTAGGGGAACAGCCTCGGGGTACCGGGTAGCGTAATCAGCGATTACGAGGATGTACTGATGCCCCCTAGCGGACTTCACCAATGGGCCTACCAGGTCCATTGCTATCCTTTCAAAGGGAACCTCAATGATTGGTAAGGGAACGAGAGGGCTACGGAAGTGTGCTACCGGGGAAGTGACCTGACAAACTGGACACGATTGACAGAATTCCCTAATCTCTCGGTAACACCCTGGCCAATAAAATCGTTGTAGGACCCTCTCGAGTGTTTTGTCTGCACCCAGGTGACCCCCTAACACATGGGAGTGGGCCATATCCATAACCATACGTCGATATGGTCCCGGGACTAATAGCTGCTCTATCACTTCGTCCCGTATCTTGGTCACCCTGTATAATAGGTCCTGATTCAGGGCAAAGTGTGGAAACCGTTGGTCGACCCGGGCTCTTGGGGAACCCCATTAAGGACCACCACATTCTCTAGTGCCCCTTTTAAGGTCAAATCTCGAAGTTGGGCCGTACCAAAATTTCCCGGGATACCTCCAAGTCGGGGACATTTTCCTCTGTGGTATCCTCTTCCTCATTGTCTCCTAGCAGGACAGTCAGAGGAAACTCCTGGGTCGCCTCTGCACTCCCACCCCCAGGGTTGCATGGACCTGCAGGGTGATTTGGCATAGCAGTCTTTGCCCACAGGTCCCAGAACAGGGGGCAATCACGACCAATAATAACCTCATGCAGTAGGCATTTCCACGACCCCCACATGGTGGGTCAGGGCAGCCCAGCCCGTCTCCAGAGTAACCTGGGCCACCGGGTAAACTCTGGTGTCCCCATGAATACACGTGACCCCAGTTTTTCCCAGGGACCAACACATGAGGAAGAGAGGCCGAGATCAGGGTGACTAAGCTCCCGGAGTCCAACAGTCCTGAGACGAGTTCCATTGATGGTTAGTGTACACATCTGTGGTCCCTCCCCTCTGTGGAGTACGGCGCTGCAAGCTGGCTGCGCAAAAAGGGAACTGCGCCGGCCCACAGAACAGTCCATGGGCTCCGTGGTGAGGGGACACTGGGCTACCATGTGACCTGGGGCCCGACATCTCCAGCAAATAATTTCCCGGGCGATTCCTCTGGGTATGGGTTCTGGCATCCCCCTGGCCTTGACACGACCCTCTCGAGTAGGTTTGGCCCCCAGTCTCTGACTATCCGAGTCCTTCCGGGTACCCCAATAGGGGGATTTCAAGTTCCCTGGACAGCCCAGGGACTTCTCCATGGCCTGGAATCTCTCCACTAGTCCCACCAGGTCATCTGCTGTCTGGGGGTCACCCTGTGCAACCCAGCACTGAATGGGGTTAGGGAGAGAGTGCATGTACCGGTCCATGACTACACGCTCCACCATTTCAGCAGGGGAGCAAACCTCTGGTTGCAACCACTTTTGAACCAGATGTAGCAAGTCAAATAGCTGGGACCTCGGCGGTTTGTCCAGGCTATAGGCCCAGTACTGTACCCTCTGGGCTCGCACCGCCAAAGTAACACCCAGCCGTGCCAGGATCTCGGCTTTTAATTTGGGGTACTCTTTAGCGTCCTGCAGGGCAAGATCATAATATGCCTTTTGGGGCTCCCCAGTTAAAAATGGGGCCAGGACTTCAGCCCACTGATCCGGTGGTAGCTTCTCCCGGTCGGCCACCCGCTCGAACACCGTGAGGAAAGCCTCGACGTCATCCTCCAAGGTCATCTTTGTAAGGCTTCCCTCACTGTCCTCCTGACACGATGACCATCATTCGGAGTGGGCGGAGTTGAACTCTCCCGGGTGCGGACGGCGTCGGTCAGAACGGCCATCTGCTGGATGAGCAGCTTGTTGGTCTCCTGCTGGACTTGCATGGCGTCCGTATGTGCTTTCTGTTGCTGCAAGTTTGCATGCACCAGGTGCTTAATCATCTCCTCCATGGCAGCTGGTGTGGTTTGGCTCTGTGTTGCAGCTTTGACCCAGGACATGTAATTCGACCGCGGGTTTATGCCCGCATCCGACACCACTTGTGGGGATCGGCTCAAACAGTGACTTCAGGTGTCATTTAAACAACAGTCTTTTATTGTGTTCAACACAGGTTTAACAAATGGCCGCTTACTTCAGCGGGTCAACACAAAAGAAACACAGTCCATGTGAAATGGTATAACTCACAGTCCTCTGTAGTTCCAGGATTCCACCATCAGCTTGGAGGGAGAAAAGAGTAAGCAATGGCAGGCTTATCACAGCAACACACCACACAGCTTTACTCCCAGTCTGTTACACTTCCAGACTAGGAACCACACCCCCAGCTCTCCTGGAATTCCTGGCTTAAATAGGCTCGGATCAGCTGCCACTAGCAGCTAAACTACTCCTAGCAAATGTCAGTAACCTAGGGTTCCTGACAGAACATTACCGGTTCATTTCACTGAGGCCAGGCACCTCGGTGACACGTATCTATCATCTATTATGGCACCTTGTGCCTTCTCACACAAGATACAGTGTAAATGCAGTGTGGCTGGGCCTGAGGCGCATAGTATTTTTGAAAATGTCCTTCTGCCACAGAGGATTGCAGGGCATTTCTCTTTGCCTCCTGTTACCACCTCCTCCTCTGCCACCACCTCATCCGCTCAGCATAATATCTTCACCACCCACAGCAGCACAGCCAGAGGGAAACGACAGCAGGCTGTTTTAAAACTTGTGTGTTTGTGGGAAAAACCCACACCGCGCAGGAGCTGTGGACAGGCATGGAACAACAGACCGATGGTTGGTTAGTGCCACTGAGCCTTTAGCCCGGCCTGGTGTTATGTGCTAATGGGTGAAAAATAATAGCAGGTCTGGGTCTAGCCGGTTTGACTCCACATCCCCTGCCTGCCACATGTGCTGAATTTGTGGTATAGAAATTCCTTAACACCAGACAGTGAAAATTAATTAAGTTAATCGAACACACACAACACCCCCTTTTCACTCAAACCATTAATAAACTATTCACAAATTTACTTAAAAACATATTAAAATAACTATAATGCAGCTAAACTAACTTTATAAACAAATAAAACTATATACACACCTTATCCTTAACCTAAGGCCAGTGACATCCAAGTGGCTCGGAGGGTGGGTTCCTGCACTAACATAGGCCCTGGCCTGAAACACAATTGTCCACCCAGGGCATAGTTCTGGAGGATGAGGAGGAGGAGTAGGAGGAACCGTGTTCTCAGCAGGCTGGCACACAAGCCAGCTCACGGCAGCTGGGTCACCACCAGCACCTCAGACGGCTGGGTTAGCATTGGCGAAATGTGGGAAAGCTTTGTCATCACGCCACAACAACCTGCACCACCAGCAGATCTGGAACGTCTTAGCAGGAGAAAACATTTCATCAACATGGTGGCAGAGTACACGTACTGACTGATGGGTTTGCCCAGGGCGTAACTACGAGGAAGCAGGGGAAGCTGCTTTGGGGCCCTGACCTAGAAAGGGCCCATACAGGAGGAGGAGGAGGACTAAAAGACTTTGTCAGGGCCCCTCAACAGTATTATTCAATGAAAGTATATACAGTGGCAGTACAGACAGTGCTGATTACTGGGTGGCCACCATGCTGTATCCCTGTTACAAGGACAACGTGCCGTCCTTAATATCCTCACTGTAGTGTGATAGGAAGACACGTTGCTGATGGCATTCACACCTGACACCAGTGACTCAGTGGAAGCACAAGGTGAAGGCAGAGGAGGACGAGAAAGAAGTCACCAACACAGCTGGGTCACCACCAACACCTCAGAAGGCAGGGTTATCATGGGCAAAATGTGGAAAGGCTTTGTAATCACGCCACAAAAACCTGCACCACCAGCAGATCTGGAACGTCTTAGCAGAAGGCAGCATTTCAGCAACATGGTGGAACAGTAGACGTACTGACTGATGGGTCTGCCCAGGGGCATAGCTACAGGGGAAGCAGGGGAAGCTACTGCTTTGGGGCCCTGACCTAGAAGGGGCCCATACAGGAGGAGGAGGACTAAAAGACTTTGTCAGGGCCCCCTCAACAGTATTATTCAATGGACCAGGCATGAACCAGGCATGGATCCCACAGAACTTGTTTGTACTTTATGCAGAATAGACATGTATACTCAGCTTAAGGGAACCTGTCATGAAAAACAGCATGTAAATCTGTTCACAGTACCTCCTAGTGCCCTCCAAGTGTCTCCAGAGGGACCTTTTCTTCGAATGTCACATTTTTGTCTTTGAGAAAATGTAGTTTATTCAGCCGCTGCCCCGTGCTTCAAGTCAGGCTTGAAGTCATGGGGCAGCGACTAGGCGTCTTCACTGGTCCTCTCCGCCCCTGCTTTCTTGAGTGACAGCCCAGATCGCTTTGCCGGGACCGCGCTCTATGGCGCATGCGCAGTAAAGGGCGGCTGGAGCGCGGTCCCGCTACCGCGCGACCAGCGACGCCTTTTCGCCGTACAGCGCATAGCACAGGCTGTGCAAGCGCGCTTGCGCCCGGCATCTGTGCACAGCCGACGTGATCTCCTCTGTGGCGTGCGTGCAGGAGATCACGCCGGCTGTGCACAGATGCCGGGCGCAGGCGCGCTTGCTACAGCCTGTCGGGCGCATGCGCTGTACGGCAAAAAGACGGCGCGGCACGCTGCAGCCGGGACGCGCTCCAGCCGCCCTTACTGCGCATGCGGCCGTAGCGCGGTCCCGGCAAACGATCTGGGCTGTCACTCAAGAAAGCAGGGGCGGGAGAGGACCAGTGAAGACGCTTAGGTCGCTGCCCCCATGACTTCAAGCCTGACTTGAAGCACGGCAGCGGCTGAATAAAACTACATTTTCTCAAAGACAAAAATGTGACATTCGGAAGAAAAGGTCCCTCTGGAGACACTTGGAGGGCACTAGGAGGTACTGTGAACAGATTTACATGCTGTTTTTCATGACAGGTTCCCTTAATAAACCATTGTTATACTACCGTGCACTTACACTTTGTTTTATTTTTTATATTTTCCCAATTTTTGGGGTTCTACAGCAATTTATTAAAAAAATAAAAATAAAAACATGTTGTTGGCGACTACCAAAAATTCACTGATGCACTATTTCACTGCAGAAATGTAAAATATGTATTTGTACGCTGTATGTACAACTGCTTTGTGGACCAACAACATGGCATTTTTCCCCAAAATTCGCAAATGCACCATTTAATGGCTGGAAATTAAACATAGGTATTTGTACGCTGTATGCACAACTGCTTTGTGAGCCAAGAACACGGCTTTTTTTTCCCTGAAAACACACTAATGCACTATTTCAATGCTGAAATTTAAAATTGATATTTGTACGCTGTTTGCATAACTACTTTGTGGACCAAGAATACAGCTTTTTCTCCCAAAAACACAGTAATGCACCATTTCAGTGCTGAAATTTAAAATAGGAATTTGTACGCTGTATGCACAACTGCATTGTGAACCAAGAACACGGGTTTTTTCCCCAATATTCACAAATGCGCTTTTTAACCGCTATTTCAGTGCTGAGATTTAAAATAGGTATTCACAAATTCACAGATGCACTATTTAATGGCTGGAAATGAAACGTAGGTATTTGTACGCTGTATGCACAACTGCTTTGTGGACCAGGAATACCTCTTTTTTTCCTAAAAATACACTGATGCACTATTTCACTGCTGAAATTGAAAATAAGTTTTGTTGCATTGTATGCACAAGTGCTCTATAGCACCACAATACAGATTTTTGCCCCAGACTAAAGAAATGGACTATGTCACCCCTAAATTATACAAAAGGTAATGAAGGGAACTTGACCTGCCAGAAAAAAGTTTTTTTTTTCCTTCACTGAGCTACCAAAAGGATTAGACTGATGTCCCTGGCACGCTGGCACACATGCAGGTCACATGCAGTTCCAAGGACATTGCAGTGGCTAAAATGGCCGTCGACCTCCACCTCAGTAACAGATGGAAAAAAAAAAAACTTTGCAGTATCACTGGACTCAGGGCTGGGTACAAAAATGTAGGATTGCAGTAGCACCCTCCCTCAATAATTGCTGCAGCTTGAAGATTTCACACCACCACGTTCAATAGATTTCTTTCCTAATCTCTCCCTGGGAGCACTGGCAGCAACCTTTCCCTATACTAACAGCAGGAGAGTGACATGCAGCAATATGTGACTCCAGCTTATAAAGAGGCTGGGTCACATGCTGCACTCAGCCAATCACAGCCATGTCATTAGTAGGCATTGCTGTGATGGCTTCTTAGGGCAAAGATGTAAAACGCTTGCTGATTGGCTGCTCTGCATCCTTTCAAAAAGCGGGAAGAATCGCTGAACAACGAACCCGAAACTAAACTTTTATGAAAATGTTTGGATTCGGGTTAGTGCTGAGCGAACAGTTCGAGCATAGTTCGGGTTCGTACCGAATTTTGGGGTGTTCGTGACACGGACCCGGACCAAAACATTTTCAAAAAAGTTCGGGTTCTTCCCGCTTTCTGAAGGGCTGCACAGAAGCCAATCAGCTAGCGTTTTACTTCTGCTCTAAGAAGCCATCACAGCCATGCCTACTAATGGCATGGCTGTGATTGACTAGTGCAGCATGTGACCCAGCCTCTATTTAAGCTGGAGTCACGTAGCGCCGCACGTCACACTGCTCTGATTAGTGTAGGAGAGGACGCAGCTTCTGTGAGGGCGAGATTAGGCAGGGAAAAGTCAGCAACAGCACCTAATGAACTGATCGATCTACAGCTGTAAATGATTCAACTTCTGCTAGTTAATTGCTCACTGGTTTTTAGGCTGCACAGAGCATTTTTCTGTCACTTTTTCTGGGTTGATAGGCGGCCATTTTGTGACTTGTGGTGCACCAGAACAAGGTGCCACCAAGTCCATCAATACTATTTATTTTTTTGCTATATCCTACATCAGGGGCTTGGCTGAGCGTATTGTCACCCCAAGAAACTCAGGATAGCAATATCTATATTTTATTAAGGGGTTAAATACAATTGCCAAAATACCAATCCACTTAATCTGGTGTTCCAGCTGTGGCTAGCCAAGTGTAATACTGTCTGCTGTCTGGCAAAGGATAGATTATTTTCTGTAGTGAAATTCAACTGCCAAAAAGCAATCCACTAAATCTGGTGTCCCAGCAGTGGCTGGCAAAGTATAATAGTGTCCGGCAAAACATATATTTTGTTCTGGGGTGAAATTCAATTGCCAAAATAGCAATACCCTGAATCTTGTGTCCCAGCAGTGGCTGGCAAAGTATAATAGTGTACGGCAAAACATATATTTTGTTCTGGGGTGAAATTCAATTGCCAAAATAGCAATACCCTGAATCTGGTGTCCCAGCAGTGGCTGGCAAAGTATAATAGTGTCCGCCAAAACATATATTTTGTTCTGGGGTGAAATTAAATTGACAAAATAGCAGTACCCTAAATCTGGTGTCCCAGCACTGGCTGGCAAAGTATAATCGTGTCCCTCAAAACATATATTTTGTTCTGGGGTGAAATTCAATTGCCAAAATAGCAATACCCTGAATCTGGTGTTCCAGCAGTTGCAGGCCTAGTTTAAATCTGTCCGTTACAGTGTATATTTTGTTCTGGGGTGAAATTCAATTGCCAAAATGGCAATACCCTGAATCTGGTGTCACAACAGTGGCTGGAAAAATATAATCGTGTCCGCAAAAACATATATTTTGTTCTGGGGTGAAATTCACTTGCCAATATAGCAATACCCTGAATCTGGTGTTCCAGCTGTTGCAGGCCAAGTGTTAATCTGTCCGTAAAAGGGTATATTACACTCAAGGTGTATATACAAGTGCTGAGAGGGTCATACTCAATAACTTCACATGCTACCGTGCATCTCCCATTGTATTTCTGTCTGTTAAAGGGAATATTACACAAAGTGTTAAAATACAATTGCTGAAGGCATATTCCTACATATTTTTTCACACGCTACTGTGCATCTCCAAGTGTAAATCTGTCCATAAAAGGATACCTTTCATCCAGGGCCTAAATACTAGCCCTAAAAGAGATATTCCCCTAAATCAGTGGTTACTGCTGTGCCTGGATTAGTGTAATACGCTACATAAATAAATAGGCAGATAGTGTTAGGTGCCTGTAAAAAAAAAGGCCTGAATTTGAAATCAATACATTGGGACAAACATTTTTTTTCTTATTATGGTGCTTGGTGAACGGTAACAATGAGGAAAACACGGTCGTGGTGGTGTTGGTGGACCCTCTGGTGCTGGGAGAGGACGTGGCCATTCTGCCACAGCCACACGTCCTAGTGAACCCACTAACTCAGGTTCCAGTACCCGCCAGAATTTACAACGATATTTGGTGGGGCCCAATGCCGTTCTAAGGCTGGTAAGGCCTGAGTAGGTACAGGCACTAGTCAATTGGGTGGCCGACAGTGGATCCAGCACATTCACAACATTATCTCCCACCCAGTCTTCTGCAGAAAGCACACAGGTGGCGCCTGAAAACCAAGCCCATCAGTCTGTCACATCACCCCCATGCATATCAGTGGAAAGTGTCTGAGCCTCAAGTTATGCAGCAGTCTCTTATACTGTTTGAAGCCTCTGCTGGCAGGGTTTCCCAAGGAATTCACCTAGCCCTTCCCCAGTGGTGGAAGACATAGAATGCACTGATGCACAACCACTGAAGTTTCCTGATGATGAGGATATGGGAATACCACCTCATCGGAGTCCGCACGTCTCTGATGATGACGAAACACAGGTGCCAACTGCTGCGTCTTTCTGCAGTGTGCAGACCGAACAGGAGGTCAGGGAGGAAGACTGTGTGGAAGATGATGCAGGGGACAATGAGGTCCTAGACCCCACATGGAATGAAGGTCATGCCACTGACTTTCATAGTTCAGAGGAGGAGGCAGTGGTGAGACCGAGCCAACAGCGTAGCAAAAGAGGGAGAAGGGGGCAAAAGCAGAACAGCCGCCGCCAAGAGAGTTTGCCTGCTACTGGCCACCCCACCAGGGACCGAGCAACCCAAAGGAAGCTTCAAGGAGTTCCCTGGCATGGCACTTCAGTAAACAATGTGCTGACGACAAGACCGAGTGGTTTGCACGCTGTGCCATCAGAGCCTGAAGCGAGGCATTAACGTTCTGAACCTTAGCACAACCTGCATGACCAGGCATCTACATGCAAAGCATGAACTGCAGTGGAGTAAACACCTTAAGAGCAAGGAACTCACTCAAGCTACCCCTGCTCCCTCTTCTGCTGCTGCCTCGGCCTCTTCCTCTGCCTCGGGGGAATGTTGGCACCTGCCGCCCACCAAACAGAGGATGTGCCACCGACACCACCACCTCGCGCCACCAAGCATCTCCACCATGTCACACGACAGCGTTCAGCTCTCCATCTCACAAACCTTGGAGAAAGCGTAAATTCCCACCTAGCCACCCTCGAGCTCTGGGCCTGAATGCCAGCATTTCTAAACTTCTCGTCTTTGAAATGCTGTCATTCAGGCTGGTGGACACAGACAGCTTTAAACAGCTGATGTACATGGCTGTCCCACAGTATGTTGTTCCCAGCCGCCAATACTTCTCCAAGACAGGCGTGCCTTCCCTGCACAACCAAGTATCCAATAAAATCAAGTGTGCACTGCGCAACGCCATCTGTGGCAAGGTCCACCTAATCACAGAAACGTGGACCAGTAAGCACGGCCAGGGCCGCTATATCTCCCTAACTGCACACTGGGTAAATGTAGTGGCGGCTGGGCCCCAGGCGGAGAGTTCAATGGCGCGCGTCCTTCCGCCGAGAAGGATTCTTTGCCTCCTGTAGCCTCCTCCTCCTACTCGGCTTCCTCCTCCTCTGCTTTCACCAGCTCATCCAGTCAGCCACACACCTTCACCACCAACTTCAGCACAGCCCGGGGTAAACGTCAGCAGGCCATTCTGAAACTCATATGTTTGGGGGACAGGCCCCACACCGCGCAGGAGTTGTGGCGGGGTATTGAACAACAGACCGACGAGTGGTTTCTGCCGGTGGGCCTCAAGCCCGGCTTGGTGGTGTGCGATAATGGGCGAAATCTCGTTGCTGCTCTGGGACTAGTCGTTTTGAAGCCCAACCCTTGCCTGGCGCATGTGCTGAATTTGGTGATGCAGAAGTTTATTCACAACTACCCCGACATGTCAGAGCTGCTGCATAAAATGCGGGCCGCCTGTGCATGCTTGCGAGCATTCACATCCTGTCACTGCTCGCCTGTCTGCGCTACAGCGTAACTTCACCGCCTCATATGCGATGTGCCCACCAGGTGTAACTCCACCTTGCACATGCTGGAGAGACTGTGCGAGCAGCAGCAGGCCATAGTGGAGTTTCAGCTGCAGCACTCATGCGTCAGTCGCACTGCGGAACAGCAGCACTCCACCACCAATGATTGGGCCTCCATGCGAGACCTGTGTGCCCTGTTGTGCTGTTTCGAGTACTCCACCAACATGGCCAGTGGCGATGACACCGTTATCAGCATTACAATACCACTTCTATGTCTACTTGAGAAAACGCTTAGGGCGATGATGGAAGAGGAGGTGGCCCAGGAGGAGGAGGAGAAGGAGTAGAATGAGGAGTCCAGGTACAAATGCGGCCAGCCAGGGCCCACTACTGGAGGACGAGGACAAGGAGGATGAGGATGAAGCAGGTTCACAGCGGAGTGGCACCCGACACAGCTTAGGCCCATTCCTGGTGCGTGGCTGGGGGGATACGGAGGACGATGACGATACGCCTCCCTCTGGGGAGCCTGGCACACATGAGCGACTACATGCTGCAGTGCCTGCGCAACAACAGCAGAGTTGCCCACATTTTAACGTGTGCAGACTACTGGGTTGCCACCCTGCTGGATCCCCTGTACAAAGACAATGTGCCCACCTTACTTCCTGCACTGGAGTGTAATAGGAAGATGCGTGAGTACAAGCTCACGCTGTTAGACATGCTCCTTAGAGCATTCCCAAATGTCACAGGGGAACAGGTGGAAGCCCAAGGCGAAGGCAGAGGAGGAGCAAGAGGTCGCCAATGCAGCTGTGTCACGGCCAGCTCCTCTGAGGGCAGGGTTAGCATGGCAGAAATGTGGAAAAGTTTTGTCTCCACACCACAGCTAACTGCACCACCACCTGATACGTAACGTGATAGCAGGAGGCAGTATTTTACTAACATGGTTGAACAGTATGTCTGCCCACCCCTCCACGTACTGACTGATGGTTCGGCCCCATTCAACTTCTGGGTCTTCAAATTGTCCAAGTGGCCAGAGTTAGCATTTTATGCCTTGGAGGTGCTGGCCTACCCGTCGGCCAGCGTTTTGTATGAACATGTATTCAGCACGGCAGGGGGCGTCATTACTGACAAACGCAGCCGCCTGTCCACTTGGACAAGCTGACGTTCATAAAAATGAACCAGGCATGGATCCCACAGGACCTGTCCCTCCCTTGTGCAGAATAGACATTTATAACTGCCTCCCCCTCAACCATGTATTCTTGTACTCCGGGGAACTTCTTTATTGAATCCTCATTTTTTTAACTTTACCATGATCTTGCGGTGCAACCCAAAGTTAAATGAACCTCTCCTCAATTTGGGCGCCGGGGCCTAAATATCTTAAAGTGGCCTGTTACAATGGTGGGTGATATGACGCCTTATTCCTTGCTGTGGGACCTCTCTCCTCTGTCTGGGTGCTGGGGCCTAAATAACTGAAAGTGGCCTTCTCCAGTGGTGGATGATATGACACATGATTCCTTGCTGTGGGACCTCTCTCCTCTGTCTGGGTGCTGGGGCCTAAATAACTGAAAGTGGCCTTCTCCAGTGGTGGGTGATATGACGCATGATTCCTTGCTGTGGGACCTCTCTCCTCTGTCTGGGTGCTGGGGCCTAAATAACTGAAAGTGGCCTTCTCCAGTGGTGGGTGATATGACGCATGATTTTCTGCTATGGGACCTCTCTCCAATTGATATTGGTTAATTTTTATTTATTTTATTTTATTTTAATTCATTTCCCTATCCACATTTGTTTGCATGGCATTTACCTACATTTTGCTGCCTTTTGCAGCCCTCTAGCCCTTTTCCTGGACTATTTTACAGCCTTTTAAGTGCCCAAAGTTTGGGTCCCCATTGACTTCAATGGGGTTCGGGTTCGCATAAAGTTCGGGTCGAGTTCCGCCGAACTTATCGAACCTGAACATCCAGGTGTTCGCACAACTCTAGTTGGGGTCCGTGTTCGTGTCCCTAACATCCTAAAATTCACTACGAACCTGAACTATACAGTCCGGGTTCACTCAATTCTATTCATCTCTCAATGGCAACACTTTACCCAATGGCTAGGACAGTGCATTATGCTTCAATGGTTATATAGTAATGCATTTGTTCCATGAATGCAACAGCAGGTTTGTTGACAAGAATCGAACTATGAGTGGGCTAATAATTTCATACTTACTATTTTCTTTCCACCATGACTATATATTCTCAAAAGGAAATATATGTTTCTCTCTTATCATGTTCAGTTTTTCCTTCCTCAAAGTCTATACATTTTTGCAGCTTTCACATGTGTTATTGTTTGTAATTAGAGTTGAGCGAACACCTGGATATTCGGGTTCGAGAAGTTCGGCCGAACTTCATGAAAATGTTAGGGTTCAGGATCCAAACTCGTCCCGAAATTGAACCCGAACTCCATTGTCAATGGGGACCCGAACTTTTGGGCACTAAAAAGGCTGTAAAATAGCCCAGGAAAGGGTTAGAGGGAGTAAATCCCCTGCAAATGTGGATAAGGAAATTATTTAAAATAAAATTAAATTTAACCAATGTCAATTGGCAACTTGGAGGAGGAGGTAGAATAGGAGGTTGGGGTGGCGTCAGGTGGGAATGCTATGGGAGTTGAAGTTCTCATCACAGCCAAAAAGTATTCATGTCTGCCTGAAGTGCCACAGGCCTCATTCACAGACTCAGAGCCATGGCAACCATACATGGGAGTTAAAGTTCTCATCACAGCCAAGAAGGATTCATATCTGCCAGCAGTGTCGCAGACCTCACTCACAGACTCGGGCCAATGGCAACCATACATGGGAGTTGAATTTGTCATCACAGCCAAGAAGGAATCCTGTCTGCCTGCAGGGCCACAGGACTTACTCAAACATTCAGGCCCACGGGACTCACAATGAGGACAGTTAAAAAGGAGATTTTTGTGAAACTCACCTGTAAAATCTTTTTCTCGTAGTTCCATTGGGGGAAACAGACCATGGGTATAGCTTAGAGGTATTACCAGGAGGGACACTATGCAAATAGAAGAAGCTCCTCCTCCTCGGGCTATACCCCCAGGCTCCAGCAGGAGAACTTCAGGCGTTGCCAAAGCAGTAGGAGAAGGAGAACAAAAAGGTAAAGGAACCAAACAGACCGTAAACCGTGAGGTCCAACCAGAGAACAATAGAAAAAACATCCTCCCGTGCAAACGCAGAAGGGGTGGGAGCTGTGTCCCCCAATGGAACTACGAGAAAAGATTTTACAGGTGAGTTTCACAAAAATCTCTTTTCTCGGGCATTCCATTGGGGGACACAGACCATGGGACGTCCTAGAGCAGTCCATGGGGTGGGAGACACTCACAGCACCGCCAGGAGCCACGTCCAACGGTCCAACGGGAACCGCTGCCTGCAACACCTTGCGCCCAAGGGCCGCGTCAGCGGACGCCAGCAAATGCACTTGATAAAATTTAGTGAAGGTATGCAGGGACGACCAAGTGGCCGCCTTACACAGCTGGGACGCTGAAGCCCGATTGCGACAGGCCCAGGAGGATCCCACCGCCCTTGTGAAGTGGGCAGTGATCCGGGCCGGAGGAATCTTACCAAGAGCACGGTAAGCCGCAGAAATGGCTGATCGTATCCAGCGCGCCACGGTGGCCTTGGAGGCCGCCAAACCCCGACGAGGACCGTCGGGAACCACAAACAGGGAATCAGAATGGCGGAAATCAGCCGTGGCCCTCAGATACACTCGAAGAGCCCGAACTACGTCCAGGGAATGGAGAGCGCGCTCTTTGGAGTTTGCCGGAGAAGGACAAAAGGAAGGTAAAACCAGGTCTTCATTAAGGTGGAAGGGCGAAACCACCTTAGGTAGAAAGAATGGGACTGGACGCAGAACCACCTTATCCTGGTGAAAAACCAGGAAAGGATCTCTGCAGGATAGCGCAGCTAGCTCCGACACTCCCCGAATAGAGGTTATGGCCACCAGAAAAACCACCTTCCAGGTAAGGAAGGAAAGAGTCACATCTCTAAGGGGCTCGAAGGGGGCCCCCTGGAGGCCAAGGAGAACCAAGTTAAGGTCTCAAGACGGCAGGGGATGGAGGTACGGGGGCACCGAATGCGCCACCCCTTGAAGAAAGGTCCGCACCGGATCGAGACGAGCAAGGGACCTCTGGAAGAAGACAGCCAGAGCCAAGACCTGACTCTTCAAGGAACCGAGGGAGAGACCCTTCTCAAGGCCAGACTGCAGAAATGCAATTACCACCGGAATGGAAAAGCGTAGGGGAGGAAGCCCCGAGGACTCACAAAAGAAAAGAAAGGCCTTCCATGTGCGGTGGTAAATCCTAGAGGAAGCCGGCTTCCGCGCCTTAATCATGGTCCGCACCACTGACTCGGAGAAGCAGAAGCCCCGTGACTTCAGGATGATGGTTTCAGCAGCCAGGCCGTTAAACGCAGCGACCGTAAGATCCGGTGGAAGAGAGGCCCCTGAGAGAGAAGATCCTCTCTGTCCGGGAGGGGCCAAGGAGCGTCTGCGAGCATGCACACGACGTGCGCGAACCAGGCGTGGCGGGGTCAGTCCGGGGCGATGAGAATCACTGGGATCCCCTCCAGCGCGATCCTGCGAAGAACCTTGGGTAGCAGAGGAAGGGGGGGGGGAGACGTAGAGAAGGCGGAATTGTTGCCATGGAGATGCCAGCGCGTCCACTCCGCAAGCTCTCGGGTCCCGCGTCCGAGCCAGGAACACTGGGACCTTGCAGTTCAACCTGGAAGCCATCAGGTCGACGTCCGGACGGCCCCACCTGCGGCAAAGTTCCTGCCAGACCTCCGGGTGCAGTGACCACTCGCCGGGATCCATCTTGGTCCGACTCAGAAAATCCGCCGTCCAGTTGTCGACACCCGGAATATACACCGCCGACAACACCGGGACGTTGGACTCCGCCCACTGGAGGATCCGCTCCACCTCCTGCATTATGGCCCTGCTGCGGGTCCCGCCTTGATGATTGATGTAGGCCACAGCCGTGGCATTGTCCGACTGGACCCGCACAGGAACCCCTGCAAGGATCCGGGTCCAATGAGAGAGGGGAGAGAAAATTGCTCGCAGCTCCAGGATATTGATCGGAAGGGAGATTCCTCCGCTCACCAAACCCCTTGAACCGTCTGGTTCCGGAGAACCCCGCCCCAGCCCGAAAGGCTGGCATCCGTGGTGACAATCGTCCAGACAACGGGAAGAAAGGACCGCCCGGACTCCAGAATCAGGGGGAACAGCCACCAAAAAATAGAGAGGTCCGAATCCGAGGGGGAAGGTGGACCCTGGAGTCCAGACCCAGAGGGGACCTGTCCCAGCGGGAGAGAATCAGCCGCTGAAGGGGACGACGCGTACGGGATGGCCTCGAAGGATGCCACCATGAGGCCCAGGGTCCTCATGCACTGCCGAATGGACAGAGGCTGGGTAGACAGCAGGAGCCGAACCGCCTCCTGAATCTGGCAGGACTTTGAGTCTGGAAGGAACACCTTGGCGACTGACGTGTCCAGGATCATCCCCAGGAGGGAGAGCCTCTGGGATGGGAGGAGAGTCGATTTTGGCCGGTTGATCAACCAGCCGAACTGTTCCAGAGTCTGGACAGTAATTTGGACGCTGTCCACGGCTTGTGGAAAGGACGGGGCCTTTATCAGAATGTCGTCCAAGTAGGGCAAAAGAGAAATGCCCCTTGAACGAAGTAAGCCCATTAGAGGTGCCAGGATCTTGGTAAAGACCCGCGGGGCAGTAGCCAACCCAAAGGGAAGGGCGATGAACTGAAAATGACAGTCTCCGATAGCAAACCGCAGGTAGCGTTGATGCGACTCTGCTATAGGGACGTGTAAATAGGCATCCTGGATGTCCACTGAGGCAAGAAATTCCCCTGGAAGAAGGGAGGCAATGACCGACCGGAGGGACTCCATGCGGAACTTCCGGACCCGCAGGAACTTGTTGAGCAGCTTTAGGTCCAGGATAGGGCGCACAGACCTTTCCTTCTTGGGCACCACAAACAGGTTGAAATAAAAGCCTGTTCCCTGCTCCTCCAGGGGAACAAAGGAGATGACCCCCCGTTCCAGAAGAGAGGTGACCGCCCCAAACAGAGCCGAAGCTTGGACGGGGTCTCCCGGAACCCGAGAGGGAAAAACACGTTCCGGTGGTCTGGATTAGAACTCTATTTTGTAACCAGACGTTACAATCTCTAGATCCCAGGCATCCTGAATGTGAGCTCTCCAGGGCACCTGAAAGGAGAGCAGACGGCCCCCCACCGAGAGAGGTGGGGGCGCCCCATCATGCTGAGGGCTGCTTGGGGGCTGCAGGACGTGCAGACTGAGCTCCCGGGCGCCAGGAGGGCTGAGCCTTGAAGGAAGGCTTCTTGCGGGAGTCCTGAGATCGCCCGGCCAAAGATGAGAAAAGTGCCTCATAAGTGCCTCATAAGTGCCTCATATGCCCCCAGCCCCCAAGTTCACCCAGTCGGCCCAGGGGGGACAAGAAGAGGGAGAAGAAGAAACACAGACTGCAGTCATACTTATCTGTTCCTGCAGTCTTCTCCCTCTAAGTCCGGACCAGCAGGGAAGCACCTCTTCAGACGTCTGACTCCGCAGGGTGGGAGATACAGTGCTCTGGATTGAGGGTGGCCGCAGGTGTCCCAATGGCTGGCGGGATGCGGTGCTACCAGGGAGCCCGGATCCTCTTTTCTTCTTTGGGGGAAAGGTGGAGGAAGCCAGGCAATGTCCAAGGACAGCGGCGGTCACTCCACGGGGTACCAGGAAAGCGCCATGCTGACCTGCGTCCCCCTCTGTAAGAAAAATAATAAACAGGAGTAGCAGTGTCATCCTCCTTCTACAGACACTAAGCAAAGACTGAAGTTCTCCTGCTGGAGCCTGGGGGTATAGCCCGAGGAGGAGAAGCTTCTTCTATTTGCATAGTGTCCCTCCTGGTAATACCTCTAAGCTATACCCATGGTCTGTGTCCCCCAATGGAATGCCCGAGAAATCACGCCAAGACAGTATTGATTTAACCCAGCAATGCCACAGGCCTCATTCACAGATTCAGACCCATAGCACCCACAAAGAGGAGAGTTACAATCATACCAAATCAGTATTTATTTAACCTAGCAGTGGCACAAGCCTCATTTACTAATTCAGGAGGACCATGGAACCCGCAAAGAGGAGAGCAGTCCCGTAACAGCAACACAGGCCTTAGGTCAACCTGCAATGGAACAGGCCATGATAATTTATGTTGGCTACTGACACCCAAAAGAGGAGAGGTCATTTGACAGTAAAAGAGTTTAATGTCTCCCACCAAGACAGCAAGCAATTAAACGAAATATAGGCCCCTGACAGAGTAGAGGTCATTCAACATCAAAAGAGGATAATGTCACCCACCAAAGCAACAGGCGATTATCTGAAATGTAGGCCCCTGGCACCCAGACAGAGGAGAAAGGTCCCATAGAAGCAAAGAGGCATCATGTTACCCACCATTGGAACAGGACACTTTCAGTAATTTAAGCCCCAGCACCCAGACAGAGGAGAGAGGTCCCATAGCAGCAAAACAGTCATCATGTTACCCACCAATGGAACAGGCCACTTTCAGTTATTTAGGCCCCTGACACCCAGACAGAGGAGAGGTCATTTGACAGCAAGAGAGGTTAATTTCACGTACCAAAGCAGCAGGTGTTTAGCTGAAATGTAGGCCCCTGTCACCCATACAGAAGAGAGGTTCATTCAACTTGGTGTTGCCCCCAAAATAATGGTAAAATTTAAAAAAATTGGATTCAGTAAAGAAGTGCCCTGGAGGACAAGAATGTATGGTTGAGGGCGGAGCAGTTATAAATGTCTATTCTGCACAAGGGATGGACAGGTCATGTGGGATCCACGCCTGGCTCATTTTTATAAATGTCAGCTTGTCCACGTTGGCTGTGGACAGACGGCTGCGTTTGTCTGTTATGACACCCCCTGCCATGCTAAATACACATTCAGACAATACACTGGCCGCAGGGCAGGCCAGCACCTCCAAGGCATAAAAGGCTAGCTCTGGCCATGTGGACGATTTGGAGACCCAGAAGTTGAATAGGGCTGAACCATCAGTCAGTAAGTGGAGGTGTGTGCACACGTACTGTTCCACCATGTTGTTGAAATGCTGCCTCCTGCTAAAACATTCCCTATCGGCTGGTGGTGCAGTTAGCTGTGGTGCTGTGACAAAACTTTTCCACATCTTGGCCATGCTCACCCTGCCTTCAGAGGAGCTGGCCGTGACACAGCTGCGTTGGTGACCTCTTGCTCCTCCTCTGCCTTGTGCTTCCACTTGTACCCCCGTGTCAGTTAGGAGTGCTCTCAGGAGCACGTCTACCAGCGTGCGCTTGTACTCGCACATTTTCCTATCACGCTCCAGTGCGCAATTAAGGTGGGAATGTTGTCTTTGTACCGGGGATCCAGCAGGGTGGCCACCCAGTAGTCAGCACATGTTAAAATGTGGGCAACTCTGCTGTCGTTGTGCAGGCACTGCAACATGTTATCTCTCATGTGTGCTAGGCTGCCCAGAGGTAAGGACAAGCTGTCCTCTGTGGGAGGCGTATCATCATCGTCCTCTGTTTCCCCAGCCACGCACTAGTGATGGGCCCGAGCTGCGTTGGGTGCCACCCCGCTGTGAACATGCTTCATCCTCATCCTCCTTCACCTCCTCCTCATCCTGGTACTCCAGTAGTGGGCCCTGGCTGGCCAAATTTGTACCTGGCATTTGCTGTTGCAAACGACCTCCCTCTGAGTCACTGCTAAAAGACTGGCCTGAAAGTGTTAGAATCGACCCCTCTTCCTCCTCCTCCTCCTCCTCCTCCTGGGCCACATCCTCTTCCATCATCACCCTAAATGTTTTCTCAAGGAGACATAGAAGTGGTATTGCAACGCTAATAACAGCGCCATCGCCACTGGCCATGTTGGTGGAGTACTTGAAGCAACGCAAAGGGCACACAGGTCTCGCATGGAGGCCCAGTCATTGGTGGTGAAGTGGTGCTGTTCCGCAGTGCGACTCACCCGTGTGTGCTGCAGCTGAAACTCCACTATGGCCTGCTGCTGCTCGCACAGTCTCTCCAGCATGTGCAAGGAGGAGTTACACCTGGTTGGCACGCCGCTTAAGAGGTGGTGAGCGGGAAAGATGAAGTTACGCTGTAGCGCAGACAGGCGAGCAGCGGCAGGATGAGAATGCCGGAGCGCACACAGGCGATCTGCACTTTATGCAGCAGCTCTGACATGTCGGGGTAGTTGTGAACGAATTTCTGCACCACCAAATTGAGCACATGCGCCAGGCAAGGGATGTGCATCAAACCGGCTAGTCCCAGAGCTGAAACAAGATTTCGCCCATTATCGCACACCACCAGGCCGGGCTTGAGGTTCACCGGCAGCAACCACTCGTCGGTCTGTTGTTCAATACCCCGCCACAACTCCTGCGCGGTATGGGGCCTGTCCCCAAACACATGAGTTCCAGCACGGCCTGCTGACGTTTACCCGGGCTGTGCTGAAGTTGGTGGTGAAGGTCTGTGGCTAACCGGATGAGCAGGTGGAAGAAGAGGAGGAGGATGCCAGTAGGAGGAGGAGGCAACAGGAGGCAAAGAATGATGCCCTGCGATCCTTAGTGGCGGTAGGACGTGCGCCAAACAGCTCTCCGCCTGGGGCTAAGCCACCACTACATTTACCCAGTGTGCAGTTAGGAGATATAGCATCCTCAGCCGTGCTTACTGGTCCAAATATCTGTTGTTAGGTGGACCTTGCCACAAATGGCATTGCTCAGTGCACACTTGATTTTATCCAATACTTGGTTGTGCAGGGAAGGCACGGCTCTCTTGGAGAAGTAGTGGCGGCTGGGAATGACGTACTGTCGGACAGCCACCGCTATCAGCTGTTTGAAGCTGTCAGTGTTCACCAGACTGAATGACAGCATTTCAAAGGCCAGTAGTTTAGAAATGCTGGCATTCAGGGCCAGGGAACGAGGGTGGCTAGGTGGAAATTTATACTTTCTCTCCAAGGTTTTTGAGATGGAGAGCAGAATGCTGCCATGTGACATGGTGGAGATGCTTGGTGACGGAGGTGGTGGTGTTGGTGGCACGTCCTCTTTTTGCTGGGCGGCAGGGGCCAATGTTCCTCCAGAGGTGGAGGAAGAGGCCGAGGCAGCAGCAGAAGAGGGAGCAGGAGGTGCCTGAGCCCTTTCTTGGTTTTGAAGGTGCTTACTCCACTGCAGCTCGTGTCTCGCATGTAGATGCCTGGTCATGCAGGTTGTGCTAAAGTTCAGAACGTTAATGCCTCGCTTCAGGCTCTGATGGCACAGCGTGCAAACAACGCGGGTCTTGTCATCAGCACAGTTTGTGAAGAAGTGCCATGCCAGAGAACTCCTTAAAGCTGCCTTTGGTTTGCTCAGTCCCTGGTTGCGGTGGCCAATAGCTCTCTTGGCGACGGCTGTTCTGCTTTTGCACCCTGCTCCCTCTTTTAATACGCTGTTCGGTATCATCACTGCCTCTTCCTCTGAACTCTGAAAGTCAATGGCACGACCTTCATTCCAATTGGGGTTTAGGACCTCATCGTCCCCTGCATCGTCTTCCACACAGTCTTCCTCCCTGACCTCCTGTTTGGTCTGCACACCGCAGAAAGACGCAGCAGTTGGCACCTGTGTTTCGTCATCATCAGAGACGTGCTGAGTCTGCTGAGGTGTTATTCCCATGTCCTCATCAGGAAACATAAGTGGTTCTGCGTCAGTGCATTCTATGTCTTCCACCGCTGGGGAAGGGATAGGTGGATGCCCTTAGGAAACCCTGCCAGCAGATTCTTCAAACAGCATAAGAGACTGCTGCATAAAGTGAGGCTCAGACAGGTTCCCTGATATGCATGGGGGTGATGTGACAGACTGATGGGCTTGGTTTTCAGGCGCCACCTGTGCTCTTTCTGCAGAAGACTGGGAGGGAGATAATGTGAACAGGAGGTCAGGGAGGAAGACTGTGTGGAAGACGATGCAGGGGATGATAAGGTCCTAGACCCCACATGGAATGAAGGTCGTGCCACTTACTTTCAGAGTTCAGAGGAAGAGGCAGTGGTGAGACCGAGCCAACAGCATAGCAAAAAATAGAGCAGGGTGCAAAATCAATACCAGCCGTCGCCAAGTGAATTCGCCTGCTACTGGCCAACGCCACCAGGGACCGTGCAAACCAAAGGCAGCTTCAAGAAGTTCCCTGGCATGGCACTTCTTCATAAAATGTGCTGATGACAAGACTCAAGTGGTTTGCACGCTGTGCCATCAGAACCTGAAGCGAGGCATTGACTGATCTGAACCTTAGCACAACCTGCATGACCAGGCATCTACATGCGACACATGAGCTGCAGTGGAGTGAGCACCTTCAAAACCAAGAAAGGGCTCAGGCCCCTCCTGTTCTATCCTCTGCTGCTGCCTCGGCCTTTTCCCCTGCCTCTGGAGGACTGCTGGCACCTGCCGCCCAGCAAAAAGAGAATGTGCCACCAACACCACCACCTGCTTCACCAAGCATCTCCACCATGTCACACGACAGCGTTCAGCTCTCCATCTCACAAACCTTGGAGAGAATGCGTAAATTCCCACCTAGCCACCCTCGATCCCCGGCCCTGAATGTCAGCATTTCTAAACTACTGGCTTTTGAAATGCTGTCATTCATGCTGGTGGATACAGACAGCTTCAAACAGCTAATGGCGGTGGCTGTCCGACAGTACGTCATTCCCAGCCGCCACTACTTCTCCAAGAGAGCCGTGCCTTCCCTGAACAACCAAGTATTGGATAAAATCAAGTGTGCACTGCGCAATGCTATTTATGGCAAGGTCCACCTAACAACAGATATCGTGGACCAGTAAGCACGGCCAGGGACGCTATATCTCCCTAACCGCACACTGGGTAAATGTAGTGGTGGCTGGGCCCCAGGCGGAGAAGCTGTTTGGCGCACGTCCTACTGCCACTAAGGATCGCAGGACATCATTCTTTGCCTCCTGTTGCCTCCTCCTCCTACTCGGCATCCTCCTCCTCTTCTTCCACCTGCTCATCCGGTTAGCCACAAACCTTCACCACCAACTTCAGCACAGCCCGGGGTTAACGTCAGCAGGCCGTGCTGGAACTCATGTGTTTGGGGGACAGGCCCCATACCGCGCAGGAGTTGTGGCGGGGTATTGAACAACAGACCGGCGAGTGGTTGCTGCCGGTGAACATCAAGCCCGGCCTGGTGGTGTGCGATAATGGGCGAAATCTTGTTGCAGCTCTGGGACTAGCCGGTTTGATGCACATCCCTTGCCTGGCGCATGTGCTCAATTTGGTGGTGCAGAAATTCGTTCACAACTACCCCGACATGTCAGAGCTGCTGCATAAAGTGCAGATCGTCTGTGTGCGCTTCCGGCATTCTCATCCTGCCGCTGCTCGCCTGTCTGCGCTACAGTGTAACTTCAGCCTTCCCGCTCACCGCCTTATATGCAAAGTGCCCACCAGGTGTAACTCCACCTTGCACATGCTGGAGAAACTGTGCGAGCAGCAGCAGGCCATAGTGGAGTTTCAGCTGCAGCACGTACGAGTGAGTCGCACTGCGGAACAGCGCCACTTCACCACCAATGACTGGGCCTCCATACGAGACGTGTGTGCCCTTTTGCGCTGTTTCGAGTACTACACCAACATGGCCAGTGGCGATGGCGCTGTTATCAGCATTACAATACCACTTCTACATCTCCTTAGGGCGATGATGGAAGAGGATGTGGCCCAGGAGGCGGTGGAGGAGGAAGAGGGGTCATTTTTAACACTTTCAGGCCAGTCTTTAGAAGTGTCTCAGAGAGAGGTCTTTGCAACAGCAAAGGCCATGTATAAATTGGCCAGCCAGGGCCCACTACTGGAGGACGAGGAGGACGAGGATGAGGAGGAGATGGAGGAGGATAAAGCATGTTCACAGCGGGGTGGCACCCAACGCAGCTCGGGCCCATCACTGGTGCATGGCTGGTTGGAAACGGAGGACGATGACGATACGCCTCCCACAGAGGACAGCTTGTCCTTACCTCTGGGCAGCCTCGCACACATGAGCGACTACATGCTACAGTGCCTGTGCAACGACAGCAGAGTTGCCCACATTTTAACGTGTGCTGAGTACTGGGTGGCCACCCTGCGGGATCTCTGGTACAAATACAACGTGCCCACCTTAATTCCCGCACTGGAGCGTGATAGGAAAATGAGCAAGTACTAGCGCGCACTGGTAGACGCGCTCCTGAGAGCATTCCTAACTGACACGGGGGGACAAGTGGAAGCACAAGGCGAAGGCAGAGGAGGAGCAAGAGGTCGCCAACGCAGCTGTGTCACAGCCAGGTCCTCTGAAGGCAGGGTTAGCATGGCCGAGATGTGGAAAAGTTTTGTCACAGTGCCACAGCTAACTGCACCACTAGCTGACAAGGAACATGATAGCAGGAGGCAGCATTTCAACAACATGGTGGAACAGTACGTGTGCACACGCCTCCACGTACTGACGGATGGTTCGGCCCCATTCAACTTCTGGGTTTCCAAATTGTCCACGTGGCCAGAATTAGCATGTTATGCCGTGGAGGTGCTGGCCTGCCCGGCGGCCAGCGTTTTATCTGTACGTGTATTCAGCACAGCAGGGGGCGTCATTACAGACAAACACAGCTGCCTGTCCACAGCCAACGTGGACAAGTTGACGTTTATAAAAATGAACCGGGCATGGATCCCACAGGACCTGTCCATCCCTTGTGCAGAATAGACATTTATAACTGCCTTGCTCTCAACCATACATTCTTGTACTCCAGGGAACTTCTTTATTGACCCCTCTTTTTAATGTACCATTATTTTTGAGGCAGCACCAAGTTGAATGAACCCCTCCTCTGTCTGGGTGCCAGGGGCCTACATTTCAGCTAATCACCTGCTGCTTTGGTGCGTGACATTAACCTCTTTTGCTGTCAAATGACCTGTCTGAGTGTCAGGGGCCTAAATAACTGAAAGTGGCCTGTTCCATTGGTGGGTAACATGATGCCTGTTTTGCTGCTATGGGACCTCTCTCCTCTGTCTGGGTGCCAGGGCCTACATTTCAGATAATCGCCTGTTGCTTTGGTGGCTGACATTATCCTCTTTTTGATGTCGAATGACCTCTACTGCCTCATTGTATTGGTGTCAGAGGCCTATATGTCGTTTAATCATTTATTGTGTTGGTGGGAGATATTAAACTCTTTATTCTGTCAAATGACCTCTACATTGTCTGGTTGTCAGGGCCTATATTTCATTTCATCGCTTGCTGCATTGGTGGGAAATATTAAACTCTTTATACTGTCAAATGATCTCTATATCTCTACATTGTCTGGTTGTCAGGGGCCTATATTTTGTTTCATCGCCTGCTGTATTGGTGGGAGATATTAACCTCTTTTACTGTCAAATGACTGCCCCATTGTCTGGTTGTCAGGGGCCTATATTTTGTTTCCATTTCTTGCTGCATTGGTAGGAGATATTAAAAACTCTGTATACTGTCAAATGATCTCTACATCTCTACATTGTCTGGTTGTCTCTACATTTTGACCACTGAGGAAGTTGGCTGACCCCGAAATGCGTTTGGGCTTGCGATACATAGTGTGCATGGAAGGATTTCCTTATAAAACTTCAGTGCTTGAAGGAGAATTAAGATTTTTCATCTTCCTATTTACCTCTATTGCCAGCGCCCAGAACGGCCAAGGAGCAAGACACCTAGACACTAGGACCCTACGCCACCTCCCTCACCTAAAGACTTCTCCGCTTTCTCCACCTGCTTTAGGGTCACGTGGGACGCCGCGATACGACCTGACACCACATGGGACGCCGCGGGTGTCACGGAGATTTACAGCTGTGGTGTTTCTCTGCAGCACTAAGAAAGGAGGTAAGGCAAAGGGGTATAATATCGACAAGCTGCCTATAGGTGAAGCCAGCAGCAGTTTCCAAGGCACATCAAGTCACCTAACGATAAGTGATGTACACCACAAGGACACCAAGTTTCAATTGGTGACCTGCTATGCTCATATTGTTGGCCTTGATCGGGTGACACCTGGTCACTCAATTGTGATTCACAGCGGACGTTTTGCTAGCTTTAATACCTATCTGGCTGGACATCTGGAGAATTTTTTCTTTGCTATTGATTTAGTTACAGCTATATGGTTATATGCTGCAATGCATTTCCATTGAAAACATTTCCAATCTATGTTGATTTTACCTTTCTACAGTGTGATCTGAACATTGCATCATACATGTTATTATGTGTATTTTATGTTATTTTTATCTATTAAATAAGGATCATTATACATTCAGCTCCCATCTGTTATAGTGTGCCCCTTACTTGATTATATATTTCCTGACTCTAGAGCTTTGGGTGAAGCCTTCTAGGGTGAGCACCTTGTTTTCCATTGGCCACTATTGGGTGAAGCCGCCATTTTCTGCTTATTAAACTCTTTATACTGTCAAATTACCTCTACATTGTCTGGTTATCAGGGGCCTATATTTCGTTTAATTGCTTGCTGCATTGGGGGAGACATTAAACTCTTTTTACTGTCAAATGACCGCTCCATTGTGTGGGTGTCAGGGGTCTATATTTCGTTTAATTGCTTGCTGTCTTTGTGGGAGACATTAAACTCTTTTTATTGTCAAATGACCTCTCCTCTGTCTGGGTGTCAGGCGCCTACATAAATGATAATGGACTGTTCCATTGCAGGTTGACCTAAGGCCTGTGTTGCTGTTATGGGACCGCTCTCCTCTTTGCGGGTGCCATGGTCCTCCTGAATTAGTAAATGAGGCTTGTGCCACTGCTGGGTGAAATCAATACTGATTTGGTATGATTGCAACTCTCCTCTTTGTGGGTCGCGTGGGCCTGAATGTTTGAATGCGGCCTGTGGCATTTCTGGGTAAAATCAATACTATCTTGGTGTGATTTTAACTCTCCTTTTGTGGGTAGCGTGGGCCTGAATGTTTGAATGCGGCCTGTGGCCAGACATGATTCCTTCTTGGCTGTGATGACAACTTCAACTCCCATGTATGGTTGCCATTGTCTTGAGTCTGTGAGTGAGGCCTGTGACACTGCTGGCAGACATGAATCCTTCTTGGCTGTGATGTGAGCTTCAACTACCATGTATGGTTGCCATGGCCCTGAGTCTGTGAATGAGGCCTGTGGCACTGTAGGCAGACATGAATACTTTTTGGATGTGATGAAAACTTCAACTCCCATAGCATTCCCACCTGACGCCACCCCAAACTCAACCTATTCCACCTCCTACTCCAAGTTGCCAATTGATATTGGTTAGTTTTTATTTATTTTATTTTAAGTAATTTCCCTATCCACCTTTGTTTGCAGGGGATTTACCTACATTTTGCTACCTTTTGCAGCCCTCTAGCCCTTTCCTGGGCTATTCTACAGCCTTTTAGTGCCCAAAGTTTGGGTCCCCATTGACTTCAATGGGGTTCGAGTTCAGGGTCAAGTTCGGGTCGAGTTCGGATCCCGAACCCAAACATTTTCGTGAAGTTCAGCCGAACTTCTCGAACCCGAACATCCAGGTGTTTGCTCAACTCTAGTCGTATTCAGTGAATCCCACTGTGGGAATCTGTATTCTTCGCTAGATGATGAGGAGGACAAGGATGACAAGAGGAAAGTGGGATCATCCTCGTCCTCACTGGGGCTCTCGGATTCGGAGGCAAGCTGGACATATGCCTTCTCGGCCGAGAATGCCTGGTGGGCCATAGTGGAGTGTGTGTGTGCGTGTGGGAAAAATTTTATTTAGTGTGCGTGTTTGTGGGGACACGGGTGTTCACGGACTTTGCCATAAACTTAACGGAAATAAACAAAAACTAACTAAAAAAAGACAGCCCAAAAAATTGAAGTTTTTATTAAAATAAATAAATAAATATTCAATCTTTGTGTTTAGCGGTGCTGAAGCTGATCAGCGGTAGGGTGGGCGATGCGCTAACAATGGCCAGGCGCTAAAGAGTGCCGGTCACAGTCAGCATACGCAAAAATTTTTACTAAATATTCGGGTTTGAGTTTGGTGTTCGGCTGTTTTATGGCACTTGATGAAAAGCTGCAGGGCAGCCAATCAACAAGCTTTTAACTAGTCTGCCCGTAGAAGATATCGCATCCATGCCTACTAATGGCATGGCTGTGATTGGCCAAGTGAAGCATGTGACCCAGCCTCTATATAAGCTGGAGTCACAAAAACGCACGCCACTCTCCTCTAACTAGTGTAGGGAAAGGCTGCTGCTGTGTGGGACAGATTAGGCAAGAATTCAGGTGTTCTTGATGTACTGCAATCTTCAAACTACAGCGATTGTAGAGGGTGCTATGCTACATTTTTCTACTCAGCCCTGTGCCCATGGACATTCCAAAAAAACTTTTAATCCATCTGTTGGTGGGCGTCAGCGGCAAGTTTTGCAAGTGCAGTGCCCTTGCAACTCCATGTGAGCTGCATGTGTGCCAGGGACTTTACTTTTATTCGGTTCTGGTAGCTCAGTGGGGGACAAATTCCCCTTTTTGGCTGGTCAAAACCCCTGCGCCCTGCAGTACGTACCTGGCCGTGAATATTATTCTATTACATTAGTCTGTCAATTTTTTTTTTTTACCTAAAGCGATTTTTTTTTAAATCTATGTGCCACAGGCACTGCATATCTGACAGTCCAATAAAACCATTAAATACTGCAGTTACCTTGATAACATATTTGCGTTCTACGATGCATTTTAGATATTCTAATTAACCAGTGAAACACTGTATTTTTATAGTTGGTTGCCAAAAACACTGGTTTTGTGCTAGATTGCACATTAGTGGCCTAGTCTGCATTTGAGATATTCCAATTAACCAGTGAAATACTGCCTTTTTATAGTTGGTTGCAAAAAACACTGTTATAGTGTAACATAGCCCATTAGTGTTCTACGCTGCATTTCAGATATTCCAAATAACCAATGAAATACTGCATTTTTTTATAGTTGGTTGCAAAAAACACTGTTATAGTGCCTCATAGCACATTAGCGTCCTGGTCTGCATTTCTCATATTCCAATAAAACCCTAAACTAATGCATTTACATAGCTGGTTAAACCGTTATCTTCGGCTGTTACATTGTTGGTTGGAAAAATCACATTTTTTGTGATAGTGAATTAATTGGATTGAATTGCTCTGTTACACTGTTGTGTGACATAAAGAAATGTATTCTGTTTATGACACGGGCACTGCCTTACTGTTGGTGAACTTAATTGTTGACTATTGGCAGTTAAATTGTCACCAGAGATAAACCATCTGTTAGTTTGGTGGGTGAACGGAAATAATGAGGAGAAAGTCAAATAAGGGACGTGGCCCTTGTCATGGTGCTGCTGGTGGAGCTCCTGTTGCAGGGAGAGGACGTGGTCAATCTGTGCCAGCTACACGCCCAAATGAAACACCTTCCTCAGGTGCGTGTAGACGACAGAGCCTTTAGCGCTACTTAGTAGGCCCAAATGACGCTCTACGAAGGGTGAGGCCAGAACAAGTACAGTCGCTAGTAGATTGAGTGGCTGACAGTTCCTCCAGTATCTTCACATTGTCTCCCAACCAGTCCACTGCTGAAAGCTCAGAATTGGCATCTGCAGGACATAGGCATCTATCTAGCACCTCACCCCTGCAAAAGCAGAGCGGCCATACCCTAGACAGTACTCCTGCTACTGCCCATCACACCCAGGGACAGAGCACTAGAAAGCCAGCTCCAAGGAGTTCCCTGGCATGGAAGTTCTTCAGACAATGTGCAGACGACAAGACACAAGTAGTTTGCACGCTGTGCAATCAGAGCCTGAAGCGAGGCATAAACATTCTAAACCTGAGCACAACCTGCATGACCATGCATCTAGGTGCAAAGCACAAGCTACAGTGGAGTAAACACATCCAAAACCAAGAAAGTTCTCAGGCTCCTCCTGTTCCCTCTTCTGCTGCAGTCTTGGCCTCTTCCTCCACCTCTGGAGTGACAGTGGCACCGGCCACCCGCAAACCGAGGATCTGTCAGCAACGCCATCACGTCCGTCACCTGCAACAAGCAGCAACACAATGTCCCATGGCAGCGTTCAGCTGTCCATCTTCCAAACAATGGAGAGAAAGAGGAAGCACCCCCTACCCACCTGGAATCCCTGGCCCTAAATGCCAGCATTTAAAAATTCCTGGCATTTGAAATGCTGTCATTCCGTCTGGTGGAGATACAGAGTTTTAAAAACCTTATGGCGTTGGCTGTCCCAAAGTACGTTGTTCCCAGCCGCCACTACATTTCCTGGCGAGCCATCCCCGCCCTGCACAAACAAGTGGGGGACAAAATCAGGTCTGCATTATACAACACCATCTGTGGCAAGGTCTACATAACTACCTATACGTGGACCAGTAAGCACGGGCAGGGACATTATATCTCCCTAATAGCATACTGGGTAAATGCAGTGGCGGCTGGGCCTAAGGCAGATAGCTGTTTGGCGGATATCCTTCTGCCACCGTGAATTGCAACGCACTTCTCTTTGACTCCTGTTGCCTCCTTCTCCTACTCCTCCTCCTCCTCTAACACCTCCTCATCCGCTCAGTGTAACAATTTCACGACCAACTTCAGCACAGCCAGGGGAAAACGACAGCAGACAGTTTTGAAACTCATCTCTTTGGTAGACAAACCCCACACCACGCAGGAGCTATGGACAGGCATAGAAAAAACAGATTGCTGAGTGGTTGGTGCCAGTGAGCCTCAAGCCCGGCCTGGTGGTGTGGATAATGGGCGAAATCTCGTATCAGCTCTTGGCCTAGCCGCTTTGACGCACATCCCTTGCCTGGCGCATGTGCTGAATTTGGTGGTGCAGAAATTCCTTAAAAACTACCCCGATATGTCAGAGCTGCTACAGAAAGTGTGGGCCATCTGTGAGCGCTTTAGGCATTCTCACCCTGCTGCTGCTCGCCTGTCTGTGCTGCAGCATAACTTCGGCCTTCCCACTCACCACCTTATGTGCCACGTGCCCACAAGGTGGAACTCTACTTTGCACATGCTGGAGAGACTGTGCTAGCAGCTGCAGGCGATAGTGGAGTTTCAGCTGAAGCACGCATAGGTGAGTTGCTCTGCAGAACAGCACCACTTCACTGCCACTGGGTGGGCCTCCATGAGAGAACAATGTGCCTTGTTGCGCTGTTTCTGCTACTCCACCAACATGGCCAGTTCCGATGACGCCGCTCTTAGCTTTACTATCCCACTTCTATGTCTACTTGAAAAACGCTCGGGCGATGATGAAAGAGGATAAGGCACAGGAAGAGGAGAAGGAAGAGGGATCATTTCCACGGTTATCAGGCCAGTCATTCAAAAGTGGCTCAGAGGGTGGGTTCCTGCATCAACATAGGCCAGGTACACAATTGTCCAGTCAAGGCACAGTTCTGGAGGATGAGGAGGATGAGAACGAGGGGAGGATGAGGAGGAACCATGTTCACAGAAGGGTGGAACCAAAAGCAGTTCAGGGCCATCACTGCAGTGTGGCTGGGGATACCGAGGACACAGACGATACACCCCCACAGAGGACAGCTTGTCGTTGCCTCTGGGCAGCCTGGCACACGTGAGCGACTACATGCTGCAGTGCTTGCGCAATGACTGCCGAGTTGCCCAAATTCTAACTTGTGCTGATTACTGGGTGGCCACCATGCTGGATCCCTGTTACAAGGACAACGTGCTGTGCTTAATTCCCTCACTGGAGCGTGATCGGAAGATGCGCAACTACAAGCGCCCACTGGTAGACTCGCTGCTGATGGTATTCCCACCAGACAGCGGGGGCTTAGTGGAAGCACAAGACGAAGGCAGGGGAGGAGGAAGAGGTCGCCAACACTGCCGGGGCACCACCAGCACCTGAGAAGGCAGGGTTAGCATGGCCAAAATGTGAAAAGTTTTGTCACCACGCCACAACAACCAACACCGCCAGCTGATATGCAACGCCTTAGCAGAAAGCAGCATTTCAGCAACATGGTGGAGCAGTATGTGTGCACACGCCTACACGTACTGACTGATGGGTCTGCCCCATTCAACTTCTGGGTCTTCAAATTGGGCATATGGCATGAGTTTCCCTTTACGCCTTGGAGGTGCTGGCCTGCCTTGCAGCCAGTGTATTGTCTGAACGTGTATTTAGCACAGCAGGGGCGTTAGCACAGACAAACTCAGCCGACTGTCCACAGCCAATATGGACAAGCTCACGCTCATTAAAATGAACCAGGCATGGATCCCACAGAACTTGTCCATACCTTGTGCTGAATAGACATGTATACCGGCCTCACAAAGCCATTTCTATACTCCCACTCACTTTCTCAATGTTTTGTGGTCGAGTTCGGATCCCGAACCCGAACATTTTTGGGAAGTTCGGCCGAACCTCTCGAAACCCGAACATCCAGGTGTTCACTCAACTCTAGTTGTAGGTGGAAGCAGCGGTTCCTATATCAATCGGTGAGAGGTCCCATAGCAGAGAATCATGTGTCATATCACCCACCACTGGAGAAGGCCACTTTCAGTTATTTGGGCCCCAGCACCCAGACAGAGGAGAGAGGTCCCACAGCAAGGAATCAGGCATCATATCAACCAACACTGGAGAAGGCCACTTTCAGTTATTTAGGCCCCAGCACCCAGACAGAGGAGAGAGGTCCCACAGCAAGGATTAAGGTGTCATATCACCCACCACTGGAGAAGGCCACTTTCAGTTATTTAGACCCCATTGCACAGATTAAGGAGAGTTTCATTCAACTATGGATTGCACCGCAAGATCATGGTAAAGTTAAAAAAAATGAGGATTCAATAAATAAGTTCCCCGGAGTACAAAAATACATGGTTGAGGGGGAGGCAGTTATAAATGTCTATTCTGCACAAGGGAGGGACAGGTCCTGTGGGATCCATGCCTGGTTCATTTTTATGAACGTCAGCTTGTCCACGTTGGCTGTGGACAGGCGGCTGCGTTTGACAGTAATGACGCCCCCTACCGTGCTGAATACACGTTCAGACAAAACGCTGGCCGCCGGGCCACGTGGACAATTTGGAGACCCAGAAGTTGAATAGGGCCGAACCATCAGTCAGTATGTGGAGAGGTGTGCAGACGTACTGTTCAACCATATTAGTGAAATGCTGTCTCCTGCTAACACGTTCCGTATCAGGTGGTGGTGCAGTTAGCTGTGGCGTGGAGACAAAACTTTTCCCCATTTCTGCCATGCTAACCCTGCCCTCAGAGGAGCTGGCCGTGACACAGCTGCGTTGGCGAACTCTTGCTCCTCCTCTGCCTTCGACTTGGGCTTCCTCCTGTTCCCCTGTGACATTTGGGAATGCTCTCAGGAGCGCGTCTACCAGTGTGTGCTTGTACAGTGCTCGTGCATCTTCCTATCATGCTCCAGTGCAGGAAGTAAGGTGGGCACATCGTCTTTCTACCGGGGATCCAGCAGGGTGGCAACCCAGTAGTCTGCACACGTTAAAATGTGGGCAACTCTGCTGTCATTGCACAGACACTGCAGCATGTAGACACTCATGTGTGCCAGGCTCCCCAGAGATAAGGACAAGCTGTCCTCTGTGGGAGGCGTATCGTCATCGTCCTCCGTATCCCCCCAGCCACGCACCAGTGATGGGCCTGAGCTGTGTCGAGTGCTACCCTGCTGTGAACCTGCTTTATCCTCATCCTCCTCCACCTCCTGCTGGATCCACTGCCGGCCATCCAATTGACTAGCGCCTGTACCTGCTCAGGCCTTTACCATCCTTAGAACGGCATTGGGCCCCACCAAATATCGCTGTAAATTCTGGCGGGTATTGGAACCTGAGGTAGTTGGTTCACTAGGACGTGTGGCTGTGGCAGAATGGCCATGTCATCTCCCAGCACCAGAGTGTACACTAACACCACCACGACAGCGTCCGCGTCCCTTATTAGATGTTTTCCTCATTGTTATCGTTCACCAGGCACCACAATAAGAAAAAAAATATTTGGCCCACTGTATTGATTTCAAATTCAGGCATTTTTTTACAGGCACCTAACACTATCTGCCTATTTATTTATGTAGCGTATTACACTAATCCAGGCACAGCAGTAACCACTGATTTAGGGGAATATCTCTTTTAGGGCTAGTATTTAGGCCCTGGATGAAAGATATCCTTTTATGGACAGATTTACACTTGGAGATTCACAGTAGAGTGAGAAAATATATAGGATTATGCCTTCAGCAATTGTATTTTAACACTTTGTGTAATATACCCTTTAACGGACAGAAATACAATGGAAGATTCACAGTAGCGTGTGAAGTTAATGAGGATGACCCTCTTAGCACTTGTATATACACCTTTAGTGTAATATACCCTTTTACGGACAGATTAACACTTGGCCTGCAACTGCTGGGACACCAAATTCAGGGTATTGCTATTTTGGCAATTGAATTTCACCCCAAAAAAAAAATCTGGTATTGATGGATTGATGGACTTGGTGGCAGCTTGTTCTGGTGCACCATAACTCACAAAATGCCCGCCGATCACCCCAGAAAAAAGTGACAGAAAAACGCTCTGTGCAGCCTAAAAACCAGTGAGCAATTAACTAGCAGAAGTTGAATCATTCACAGCTGTAGATCGATCACTTTATTAGGTGCTAATGCTGACTTTTCCCTGCCTAATCTCGCCCTCACAGAAGCTGCGCCCTCTACACTAATCAGAGAAGTGTGACGTGCGGGCGCTACGTGACTCCAGCTTAAATAGAGGCTGGGTCACATGCTGCATCTTGCTAATCACAGCCATGCCATTAGTAGGCATGGCTGTGATGGGCTGTTAGGGCAAGAAGTAAACGCTAGCTGATTGGCTGCTGTGCAAACCCTTCAGAAAGCGGGAAGAAATCGCCGAACAACCGACCCGAACCCGAACTTTTTGAAAATGTTCGGGTTCAGGTCCGTGTCCCGAATACCCCAAAATTCGGTACGAACCCGAACTATGCTCGAACTGTTCGCTCAACACTACCTACAACGTCACGTCCACCTACATCGCCATGTCCACCGCCTCCTCAAACTCCGACTCCATATTGACCTCCTCCCCCTAATTCAAGATTATTATTTTAAATTTTTATTTATTTTATTTTGTCATTTACTTATCAACGTTTGTTTGCAGGGCACTTGACATGCTCTTACCCACATTTTGCTGTCTATTGCAGCCCTCTAGCCCTTTCCATGACTCTTTTAGAGTTATTTTAGCACCCCAAAATTCGGGTCCTCATTGACTTCAATGGGGTTCAGGGTCAAGTCGTGTCCCGAACTCGAACTTTGCGACAAAGTTCGTCCGAACCCTGCAAACACGAATTTACAGGTCTCCGCTCAACTCTAGTCATGTTACTTTCCCCGCAGGGGGAACGCCATAAAAAAACAAAAGAAAAACTATGATGGAATAGAAATTTTTGCCCACCTCACTTTCCAAAAAAGGTATTAAAAGTGATCAAAAAGTTGTATGTACCCCAATATGGTTCCAATCAAACCATCCCCTCATCTTGCAAAAAAATTTGCCCCATGAGACAATCGACCAAAAATTGAAAAAAATATGGCTCTCAGAAAATGGAGACACAAAAAAATGTTTTTATTTTAATAAAATAGTGTTATTGTGTTAAAGTGAAATAAATAAAAAAGTAGCATATCAGGTGTCGCCATGTCTGTACCTACCAGCTCTATAAAAATATCACATGGCCTAACCCCTCAGATGACCAACGTAAAAAAAAAAAAATAGAAAGTGTCTCAAAAAAGCAATTTTTTGTCACCTTACATCACAAAAACTGTAATTCCAATCGATCAGAAAGTCATACACACTCCAAGATCATACCAATAAAACCGTCATCTCATCCAGAAAAAAATGATAACCTAATTAAGACAATAGCCCAAAAAATAAAAAAAACTATGGCTCTCAGTATATGGAGACACTAAAACATGATTTTTTTTGTATCAAAATTATGCTATTGTGTATAATACTAGGTATTGCCGCATCCGTAAGAAACTTCTGTATAGAAATATCACATGACCTAACCCCTCAGATGAACACCGTAAAAAATAGCCATTTTTTTGTCACCTTACATCCCAAAAAGTATAATACCAAGTGATCAAAAAGTCATATGCACCCCAAAATAGTACCGATCAAACCGTTACCTCATACCGAAACAAAATGAGCGCCTACATAAGACAGTCACCCCAGAAATAAAAAAATTATGGCTTTCAAAATATAGACACACTAAAAAATAATTTTTTTCAAAAATGTTTTATTATGTAAAATGGAAACAAACAACCAATATTTGGTATTGACGCATCCGCACTAACCTGCTCTATAAAAATACCACATGATCTAACCTATCAGATGAACAGTGTATATAACAAAAAATATAAAAAGTGTGCCAAAACAGCTATTTTTTGTTACCTTGCCTCACAAAAAGTTTAATATAGAGCAACTAAACATTATATGTACCCTAAAATAGTACCAACAAAACTGCCACCTTATCCTGTAGTTTCCAAAATGGGGTAATTTTTGGAGAGTTTCTACCTAGGGGTGCATTAGGGGTCTTTAAATATGACAAGGCAGCCTAAAATTATCCCAGTGAAATCTGCCCTCCAAAAACTTATGGTGTTCCTTTTCTTCTGTGCTCCTGCCGTTTGCCCGTACAGCAATTTACGACCACATATGGAGTGTTTCTGTAAACTGCAGAATCGGGTCAATAAATAGTGAGTTTTGTTTGGCTGTTAACCCTTGCTTTGTTACTGGAAAAAGGATTTAAATGGAAAATCTGCCAAAAAGTGAAAGTCTAAATGTTATCTACTGTACATTTTCCTTTAATTCTTGTGGAACACCTAAAAGCTTAACAAAGTTTGTAAAATCAGTTTTGAATACCTTGAAGGGTGTAGTTTCTAAAATGTGGCAATTTTGGGTGTTTTTTTCATTATGTAAGCCTCACAAAGTGACTTCAGACCTGAACTGGTGCCTAAAAGTGAGTTTTGAAAATTTTCTGAAAAATGTCAAGGTTTGCTTCTAAACTAAGCCTTCTAACGTCCCAAAAAAGAAAATGTCATTTTCAAAATGATCTAAACATGAAGTAGACATATAGGGGAATGTAAAGTAATAACTATTTTTGGAGGTATTACTCTCTACTAGTACTCTCTACTGAAAGTAGAGAAATTAAAATTTGTAAATTTGCACATTTTTGGTAAATTTGTTATTTTTTTATAAATAAAAATGAAATAGAAGTCATGAAGTACAATATGTGATGAGAGAACAATCTCAGAATGGCTTGGAGGGGTTAACAGGCAAATGCAATTTTTGGTGACACATTTCCTTTAATATTATATTACATGCAAATAACATTTACAACAAAAGGTCCAGGCATGTAAAATTCACTATACCCACTAATTTTCCCGCAGAGCTAAAGAGGTTCTCTGGTCTACAGATATTGATGACCTCCCAATCAACTATTTTGAGCTGCCATGTGCTGAAAATTAACAGTTTAGGGAGCGGAAGGTTTTAGATACTGTGCAGTTTCCATTGCCGGTCTACTCAATGGGAGCTGATCTGCAGTACTCTGGCACGGACACTACATCGTGTACGGAAATGTCTGCCAAAACAGTTGATTGTTCAGAGTGCTAGGTGTCAGATCCACATCGATCTAATATTACTGAACCTATTCAGAGAATAGGTCATAAATATCTGTAGCTCAGAGAACCCCATTAATAGACATGAGAGATGGAGCCAGGAGAAACACAGTAAGGTGACTAACAGGCTTTGCAATAAGAACTGCAAATGAGTTGAGTAGTGATGAGTAGAGATGAGCGAACTTTATAAAAAGTTCGGTGTTGAGTTATGGTAACTCGCGCATCCTGTGATAGATTCCACTATTGCGGCATATGGAATCCATAAGGGCGGCTGCCACCACCCGAACTGTTGAACAGCCGAGAGGACCTGGGGTGACATCACTGTCATGTGATCAGTGCAGGGCGTGGCTCAGCACGGATCAAATCCAGTGCTGAGCCACTCCCCTGCACTGATCACATGACGGTGACGTCACCCCAGGTTCTTCGGCTATTCAACAGTTCGGGTTGGTGGAAGCCGCCTTATGGATTCCATATGCCGCAATAGTGGAATCCATAACGGGATGCGCGAGTTACCACAACCCGAACGCCGAACGCCAAACTTTTTTTAAGTTCGCTCAGCTCTAGTGATGAGCAAGCACCAAAGTGTTCGGTGTTCGGGTACTTGGTCCGAAAACATAGCAGTATTCGTGCGCTCGGCCAAACACCCGCGTATAATGGAAGTCAATGGGAGACAACTTACTCGGATGAGGGAGGGTGCCTGGTCCATTGGAAAAGGTCAGAAAGTGACAGAAACAGCACCGAAACGGATCTGAAACGGCATGGGGACCATGTCTGGGTGCATCTTGGACTTCATGTCACAGCAGGGAACCATATTGTCCCAGTTGTCCGCCACTTTTACATAGCGACAAAATCATGCCCGAAATCCCGCCCCCTGAAAATAAAAAGACATCTTTAGATGTAAAATTCTTAGGAAACACTCTTTCCTGGATATTCAATTGTAAAAACAGTGCAAATGCTGCCAAAAATTACAAGGAAGAAGCACTCCGATAAAGCCGGTATCACATAAAGGAGGGCCTAATTCACATGGTGCTACAATTGTTCAGGTACACTGCTGCACTCATAAAGCCTATGCACTAAGTGAAAGGGCTGGCAAAAATTACAAGGAACCAGCACTCCAATACACCCTTTATTACACATAAAGAAGGGCATTAGATTTGAGCGGACACCTGGATGTTCGGGTTCGAGAAGTTCGGTCGAACTTAATGAAAATGTTCGGGTCCGGGATCCGAACTTGACCTGAACTTGACCCTGAACCCCATTGAAGTCAATGGAGACCCGAACCTTTGAGCGCTAAAATGGCTGTAAAATAGTCCTGGAAAGGGCTAGAGGGCTGCAAAAGGCAGCAAAATGTAGAGTAAATCCCTGCAAACAAATGTGGATAGGGAAATGACTTAAAATAAAATAAATAAAAATTAACCAATATTAATTGGCAACATGGAGGAGGAGGTGGAATAGAAGGTTGGGGTGGGGTCAGGTGGCAATGCTATGGTAGTTGAAGTTCTCTTCACAGCCATAAAGGATTCATGTCTGCCTGCAGCGCCACAGGCCTCATTCACAGCTTCAGGCCCATGGCAACCATACATGGGAGTTGAAGAAGTTCTCATCACAGCCAAAAAGGATTCATGTCTGCCAGCAGTGCCACAGGCCAAATTCACAGATTCAGGCCCAAGACAACCATACAAGGGAGTTGGAGAAGTTGTCATCACAGCCAAAAGTGATTCATGCCTGCCTGCAGTGTCACAGGCCTCATGCACAGACTCAGGACCCTGGCACCTACAAATAGGAGAGTTCAAATAACGCCAAAACAGCATTGATTTCACCCAGAAGTGCCACAGTCAACAATCACTAAATCAGGCCCATGGCTCCCGCAAAGAGGAGAGCGGTCCCGAAACAGCAACAAAGGCCTCTGGACAACCTGCAATGGAACAGACCATTATCATTTGCCCAGACAGAGGAGAGAGGTCCGATAACATCAAAACAGGCATCATGTTACCCAGCAATGGAATAGGCCACTTTCAGCAATTTAGGCCCTAGCACCCAGACAGAGGAGAGAGGTCCCATGATGACAGCAAAACTGGCATCATGTCACGCACCAATGAAGCAGGCGATTAGCAATAATGTAGGCCCCTTGCACCCAGACAGAGGAGAGAGTTCCCAAAACAGCAGAAAAGGCATCATGACACTCACCAATGCAGCAGGCGATTATCATTAATTTAGGACCCTAGCACCCAGACAGAGGAGAAAGGTATCATAACAGCACAACAGGCATCATGTCACCCACCAATGTTACCGGCCACTTTCAGCAATGTATGCCCTAGCACCAAGACAGAGGAGAAAGATCACAGCAAAACAGGCATCATGTCACCCACCAATGCAGCAGGCAATTATCATTAATGTTGGACCCTGGCACCCAGACAGAGGAGAGAGGTCCCATAACAGCAAAACAGGCATCATGTCACCCATCAATGGAACAGGACACTTTCAGGAATTTAGACCCTAGCACCCAGACAGAGGAGAGAGGTCCCATAACAGCAAAACAGAAATCATGTCAACCCACCAATGCAAAAGGCCACTTTCTGCAATTTAGGCCATAGCAACTAGACAAAGAAAAGAGGTCCCATAACAGCAAAAGTCATCATGTCACCCACCAATGCAGCTGGCGATTATCATTAATGTAGGCCACTGGCACCCAGACAGAGGAGACAGGTCCCATAACAGCAAAACAGGCATCATGTCACCAAGCAATGGAACAGGCCACTTTCAGGAATTTAGTCCCCAGCACACAGACAGAGGAGAATGGTCCCATAACAGCAAAGCAGGCATCATGTCACCCAGCAATGCAACAGGCCACTTTCAGGAATTTAGACCCTAGCACCCAGACAGAGCAGAGGGTCCCATAACAGCAAAACAGGAATCATGTCAACCCACTAATGCAAAGGGCCACTTGCTGCAATTTAAGCCCTAGCAACCTGACAGAGAAGATAGGTCCCATAACAGCAAAAAGTCATTATGTCACCCACCAATGAAGCAGGCGATTATCATTAATGTAGGCCACTGGCACCCAGACAGAGGAGAGAGGTCCCATAACGGCAAAACAGGCATCATGTCACCAAGCAAAGGAACAGGCCACTTTCAGGAATTTAGTCCGCAGCACCAAGACAGATGAGAGAGGTCCCATAAAAGAAAAGCAGGCATCATGTCACCCACTAATTTAACAGACCACTTTCAGCAATGTAGGCCCTAGCACCCAGAAGGACAAGAGAGGTCCCATAACAGCAAAACAGGCATCATGTTACCCACAAATGCAGCATGCGATTATCATTAATGTAGTCCTCTGGCACCAAGACAGAGGAAAAAGGTCCCATGAAAGCAAAACAGGCACCATATCACCCACCAATGCAGCAGGCCACTTTCAGAAATGTAGGCCCTAGCACTCAGACAGAGGAGAGAGGTCCCATAACAGCAAACCAGGCATTATGTCACCCACCGATGCAGCAGGCGATTATCATTAATGTAGGCCCCTGGCACCCAGACAGAGGAGAGAGGTCCCATAACAGCAAAACAGGCATCATGTCACCCACCAATGGAACAGGACACTTTCAGGAATTTATGCCCTAGCACCCAGACAGAGGAGAGAGGTGCCATAACAGCAAAACAAGAATCATGTCAACCCACCAATGCAAAAGGCCACTTTCTGCAATTTTGGCCCTATCAACCAGACAGAGAGGAGAGGTCCCATAACAGCAAAAAAGTCATCATGTCACCCACCAATGAAGCAGGTGATTATCATTAATGTAGGCCACTGGCACCCAGACAGAGGAGAGAGGTCCTATAACAGCAAAACAGGCATCATGTCACCAAGCAATGGAACAGGCTACTTCCAGGAATTTAGTCCCCAGCACCAAGACAGAGGAGAGAGGTCCCATAACAGCAAAACAGGCATCATGTTACCCACTAATTTAACAGACCACTTTCAGCAATGTAGGCCCTAGCACCCAGACGGAGGAGAGAGGTCCCATAACAGCATAACAGGCATCCTTTCACACACCAATGCAGCAGGCGATTATCATAAATGTAGGTCCTTGGCACCCATACAGAGGAATAATGTCCTATAACAGCAAAACATGCATCATATCACCCAGCAATGGAACATACCACTTTCAGGAATTTGGGCCCTAGCACCCAGAAAGAGGAGAGAGGTCCCATAACGGCCAAACAGGCATCATGTGACCCACAAATGCAGCACGCGATTATCATTAATGTAGTCCCCTGGCACCAATACAGAGGAAAAAGGTCCCATAACAGCAAAACAGGCATTATATCAACCAGCAATGGAACAGGCCACTTTCAGCAATGTAGGCCCTAGCACCCAGACAGAGGAGAGAGGTCCCATAACAGCAAAGCAGGCATCATGTCACCCACCAATGCAGAAG
>CM065595.1:39979286-40005919 GCA_033119425.1 Bufotes viridis | reverse complement strand
GTCCTGCCACAGCAGAAACCACTGCTTTAGGGTATTGCTATTTTGGAAATTGAATTTCACCCCAGAAAAAAAATATATTCTTTGGCAGACAGTATTACACTTGGCTAGCCACAGCTGGAACACCAGATTTAGGGATTGCTATTTTTTTAAGTGAATTTCACCTCTCAGTAAAATATAGAAAATTTTATCCTAAGTTTCTAGGGGTGACAATATGCACAGCCAAGCCCCTGATGTAGGATATAGCAAAAAAAAAAAAAAAAACTACTATTGATGGATTAATGGACTTGGTGGCAGCTTGTGCTAGCGCACCACAAGACACAAGATATATATCCATCGATTACCCCCAAAAAGTGACAGAAAAACGCTATGGGCAGCCTGAAAACAGTGAGCAATTAACTAGCAGAAGTTGAATGATTCAGAGCTGTAGATCGATCACTTCGTTAAGTGTTTTTGCTGAGTTAATCCCTGCCTAATCTCACCCTAACAGCTGCTGCATCCTATCCCTACACTAATCAGTAGGCATTGCTGGGATGGCCTCTTGGGGCAATTAGTATGATGCTTGTTGATTGGCTGTTTTGCAGGCTTTCAAAATGCGCCATAGAAATCGCCGAACAACGAACCCAAACCCCAACTTTTACATAAATGTTCGGATTCTGGTCCGTGTCACGAACACCCCAAAATTCGTTACGAACCCGAACTATACAGTTCGGGTTCGCTCATCCCTAGTCCTAATAAATTCTTTTTGAATTTAAAGTGCCCAAGTTACTCTGAAAAGTCATGCATGTCATGTCTTTTATGACTTTATCCAAACCTTTTCAAACACTAATGCAAAAATGATCCTTTTTTGGAGAAAGACACCTCTTCTATGTCTTCTGACCTCTAAAATGGTGGCCATTTTTTTTTTAGCATGCTCGGCCCAACAACGAGTGTGCTCAAGCGCGATGCTCGAGTCTCCTCCCCGCATGTTTGTTTCCTGAGCAGCCAAAAAACGTCCAGGGAAGTACTGGCACTCACTGTAGTGCCATAGCCATGTTGGTTGCTGGCATTACAGTGATTGGCTAGCCGTAACATATCATTAGGTGCTATATAGCACCCGATGACACGTGTTAGGCTCAGTCTTAGTCAGGGTAGGGCTGTGCTGCAGAAGGGACAGATAGTGTAGGGAGTGAAATCGTAATATTTTAGGGAAAAAACTTGTTAGAGACCTAAAAGTCCTTTTAAGGACTATTTTTGTATCTGGCAGCAATAATTTTATCACAACCTGCTATAAATTGCGTGGAATTGTTAGAGACCCAAAAGTCCTTTTAAGGACTATATTTGTATCTGGCTGCAATATATATTATTAGCACAGAGGGTGAGGGATCCGCAGCACCGCAACAGGCTGGAAGAGGCAGTGTGGTGGCAAAAGGAGAAGGCGGGCCACACCAAACAGGCCCCCAACTGTTCCCTAGAGAACCCCCTTGCGGCAATCTCCCTTGCCAAGGGGTAGGTGTTCCGCAGTCTGGCCCTTTTTGAGGAAAGTGCGTATGATAGAAGAATTGTCATTTGCAACCTGTGCCGCATTAAAATGAGCAGGGGTGTGAACACTAGCAACCTCACCACCACCAGCATGATCCGCCACATGGCATCAAAGCACCTTAATAGGTGGGCCGAACGTCTGGGTCCATAATAAGTGTCTGCGGGTTACACTACTGCCTCCTCTTCCCTTGTGTTACGTGCTGGCCAATCCCCTGTCCAAGACGCATGAGCCCGGATGCCTCCTGTCATGCACCTGGACCTTCGCAAGCACCATCAGCTAGCTCATCTACTTCTGTGTCCCATTGCAGCGTACAGATGTCTATACTCCAGGCCTTTAAACGAAATCGCAAATACCCAGCCACCCACCCAAAGGCCATTGCACTAAATGTGCACCTTTCAAAATTGCTGGCCCCAGAAATGTTGCCATTTAGGCTTGTGGACACTGAGGCTTTCCGCAGCCTGATGGCAGCGGCGTCCGCGTTGCTCTGTCCCCAGCCGTCAATACCGACATGAGCACGCGCTGGAACCCAACTTTCTACATGTTGGCCAGGCTTTGTGAGAAGCAGAGGAAGTATTTGAATACCCACTGCAACATGGTCGTCGCCTTTCCAGTCAGATTCCGCTCTTCACAAGTGATGAGTGGGCATTGATGACTGACCTCTATGAGGTTTTACGCAACTTTGAGGAATCAACAGAGATGGTGAGCGGCGATAATGCTAATATCAGCGTAAACATCCCACTTCTGCTCACAATTAAGGCGGACGCTTTGCATGGGAAAGATGTGGAAATAGGGAAGACAGTACACAGGGTGAGAGCCAGACCACCCTCATTTCGTCTTTTCAGTGAATTGGATGATGAGGAGGAGAAGCAGGAGACAGTTGCCTCCACTACAGAGGTAGTACCCATGGAAGTTTTATTCCATCTGTTCAGTGTGGATGGGTAGAAGAGGAGGAATAGGATGAGGAGATTGAAAGTCATCCTCCTGATGAGGACAGCGAAGTCTTGTCTGTTGGGACTCTAGCACACATGGCTGACTTTATGTTAGGATGCCTTTCCCGTGACCCTCGTGTTGTAAGCATTTTGGCCAACACCAATTACTGGTTGTTGACCCTTCTCGAACCCAGCTACAAAGAGACCTTCTTATCTGTCATTCCTGTGGTGGAGAGGACGAGCAAAATTGCTCCAAAATTTTCGAGCTGACAACGCTGGCGGCAGAGTAAGTAGTTCCTTGGCCAACCGAGGAGGGGAGGCGAGGGGAATACAGAGCAGTTCCAACAGAGGCAGGGCAACACTCTCCAAGGCCTGGGACAGTTTTATGACACCCCGCCAGCACCCTCAACCTGATGTGCAGCCTAGTGTCACATGGAGGTAAAAATTTTCAAAGATGGTGAAGGAGTATTTAGCAGACCGTGTCAGCGTCCTCAGTGATCCCTCTGTGCCATACAACTATTGGGTGTCCAAGCTGAACACGTGGCACGAACTGGCGTTCTACGCCTTGGAGGTGCTGCCCTGCCGCCAGCGTTTTGTCAGAGCGTGTATTTAGTGCTGCTGGGGGCATAATAACTGATAAGCGCATCCACCTGTCAACTGAAAATGCTGACTGGTTGACTCTTATAAAAATAAACCCGATTGCCCCTGACTTCTCTACTCCACCAGAGAAACGCAAATGAACATAAAGGGTCTCTAAATGTGGCTTTTATGGTGTATTGAATACATTGTATTCCCATGCACCTGTTCCTCCATCATATCAACATGCTTAATAGGCTGACCTCGCTCCTAATGTTTTAGAGGGTCATCTCAGCAGCAGACCCTCGCCCCTAATGTTTTAGATGGTCAGATCAGCAACAGGACCTCGCCCAAAATTTTTTAGAGGGTCACCAGCAGGCCCTTGCTCCTAATGTTTTTGAGGGTCACCAGCAGGCAATCAATCATAATTTCAAGGGTGTGTATCATGCTATCCTTTATGTGTAATAAAGGGTGTATTGGAGTGCTGGTTCCTTGTAATTTTTGGCAGCCCTTTCACTCGAGCATCCAATCACTTTGGTGCTCGACCAACACTAGTCTCTAAGCTTATGTTTTAATGCTTTATTGTTTCATGTAAATGGACTTGGAAGGTTTTAAGATGATATATAGTTCTTATTGTTTACTCTATATTTCAGTTTACTGCACATGTCATGTAGACATGTATCAGGCTGATTGATCTGATGTGTTCCCTACACTGTGTTCCCTATTTTAAGAAAACTAATTTCCATATCTCTTTTGTAGCATTTCTTTGCCTATTTTGTTCTCCGCACCCCAATATTATTGGAGTTAATAGAGTTGTTCCAAAAGACAAGCCCTTCCAGTATGCCCTGTTGGGGCATATTGAGTTCATGGAGGGTTATTCAACTCTTTAAAGAAGCATAAAATATATTTTATTTCCTTTTATGACTCGTATGAAGGTACAAAATGTAAATTGTAGTAAAGGTAATCTCACCAGTGCCTGTAGTTCTGAGTTATCCTCTGCCTTCTTGTGTTCAGCTGTGTCATGTAATCTACATGGTCACTCTCCAGGTCACAAGCATCTTATGTTTGGACCGGAAGTCAGTTACTCTAATGGGAATGAATAGAGAAACTGACTTCCTTTCCAGAGTCAGAGTATCAATCAAAAGACTCAGCTGAAGCCAGATGGGATTGGACAACTCACAAATATAGTCACCAGTAAAAAGATTACCTTCACTAAAGTTTACCCCATGTAGCTCCCAAATGGCCAGAAAATAAAAAAAATTATTGTGGGAGTGCTTCTTTAAAGGGCATCTGTCAGCAGATTTATACCTACAAAACTGGTTGACCTGTTTCATGTGCACTTGGCAGATGAAGGCATCTAAGTTGGTTCTATGCTCATATGCGCCCACATGAGAAAACTGATGTTTTAATATATCCAAATGAGCTTCTCTGTACAACGGAGGTGATGTCGTTACACCTAGAATCTCATCTCTCTCTGCAACTGCTGCACCCTCTACACTTTGGTTTTAGGGAAAGTTAGAACCAGGAGTGATAACGTTTACACTGCCTGGTCTTTTCAATCAAAGTGGGAAGGACCCAACAGCAGAGACAGATGAGGCTCTAGGTGTAAGGCAGTACCTCCATTGCTCCTAGAGGCTCATTTGCATATATTAATAATTTTTACCAGCAATGCAGACATATATGAACATGGGACCAACACAGATGCCTTCAGCTGCCAAGCACACATCTAACAGGTCAGACAGTTTCATAGGTATAAATCTGCTAACAGATGCCCTTTAAGGCCTCTTTCACACAACCTTTTTTTTTGCGAGTGTACGGACCGCTTTTTTGCGTTACGCAAATGGTCCGTATACGGAACCATTCATTTCAATGGTTCCGCAAAAATGACAGAAGTGTTTCCGTGTGCATTCCGTTTCCGTATTTCCATTCCGTTCAAATATAGAACATGTCCTATTATTGCCCGCAAATCACGATCCGTGGCTCCATTCAAGTCAATGGGTCCGCAAAAAAAAATGGAACACATATGAAAATGCATCCGTATGTCTTCCGTATCCATTCAGTTTTTTGCTGAACCATCTATTGAAAATTTTATGCCCGGCCCAATTTTTTCTATGTAATTACTGTATACTGTATATGCCATATGGAAAAATGGAACTGAAAAACGGAACAGAAACGGAAACACAACGGAAACAAAAAATGAAAAAACGGATCCGATAAAAACGGCCTGCAAAAAAGAGAAAAATTAATACGGTCTCGTGAAAGAGGCCTAAGTCAAAGTAGAGAGGCTGCTACATATTAGTATCTCCTGCTCTGGTGTGTCAGGCCTGGGAAAATCTATGGGGGTAAATACTTTTTATAAGGCATGTTATAACATATAAATCTAAAAGCTTATCTAGTGACAGTGTAGTCATAATTCATACAGAAATTCCAGTTGTCAATTATTCTAATAATAAAGTGTACTTCTATTTAATAGTACATGCACTGTACAATTTAATTAGGATTTACAATAAAGGATTCCGCCTAAATGCAATTTCTCTTGACTGGTGTTTAAATGTCCTGGAGGTAACATAATCAGTTTGATGACAAGGCATCAGATTCTACAGTTAGTGTTTCTACAAGCTATTATTGCTCTTCATGTCCCCAGGCCCAGAGATATGTGGACAAGACACAGATTTCAATTAACCTTATTGGTTGCTCCCCTTTATCCTCAACATACTTAAACTGTTAATGTTAGCACAATAAATCTCTTTTTTTTTTTTTTTAGCCTGATAGCCTGAATGCATTTAAAGAAGCAAAACGGCTTATTAAATGGTCTCCTGACTCACTGGGAGGAATGGAAAAACACTGAGAACAATAGTATAAATTAATACCCCTTTTCGCCCATCGCCGTAATAGTACAGCACTGGCCGGGTCTTTAAAGATGGCACCCGCTCCTGAGCGCTGCGGGCGCCATAGACGTGGGTGGCTGCCTGCTTCTTATAGCAGACACCCGCGGCTCATGTCCGCAACCAGCAGATGCCGGGGTTAATCCTGACCATGGTATCTGACCGTGCTGAAAACCGAAAGCGCGTGCTTCCAGTGGTGCTCCGGCTCCCCCATGTGGCGATCGGAAGAGCCGGAGTTTGCGTGCAGCAGCCCCAGTCTTTGTGAACGACAGGAGGCTGCTGCATAGTATTTCCTATGGAGCCCTTGCCTCTATTATGGGTCTATAGGAAAGTAGTATAATCTTCATAGACTACAATGCAAGTTCATTGGAGTCTATGATAATAGCAATCAGATGATTGATTGTTATAGTTCCCTATGGGAACTATAAAAAAGTGTAAAAAACAAAAAGTAAAAAAAAACATAAAAGTTCAAATCACCCCCTTTTCCCAGAATAAAAATAGAAGAACTAAAAAATAAAAAATGCACATCATGGGTGTCGCGATGTGCGAAACGCTCATAGTATAAAAATATAAAAATATTTTCCCCATAAGGCAAACAGCAAAACGTAAAATAGTGTCCAAATGGCCGATTCAGCCATTTTTGGTTGCTTCATTTTCTACAAAAAAATTTAATAAAAATTAAAAAGCCATACACACCCCCAGAAGGGCATCAATGAAAAGTTCAGATCGCCCTCAAAAAATGAGCCCCCATACAGCTCCGTACACATAATTACAAAAAGTTATAGGGGTCAAAATATGGCGCCCAAAAAAACTTAAACTCATTTTTCCCCTTTTAATTTTTTTATCACTATCAAAAAGTAAGAAAAACTATACATGTAAGGTATCGCTGGATTCGTACTGCCCTGTAAAATAAAAGTAACTGGTGAGTTTTATCGCACATCGAATGTCATAAATAAAAAGCCCGTAAAACTGTGGTGACATTGCTTTTTTTTTGCAATTTCACCACATTTGGAATTTTTTCCCGCTTCCCACTACATCATATGCAATATTAAATGGTGGCGTTGGACAGTACAATGGCTATGTGAACAGACAAATAAAAAAAAAGTTATGGCTCTGGGAAGGCAGGGAGAGCAAAATGAAAACGCAAAAAAAAAACACAAAAACTCTGGGGGTGAAAGGGTTAAAAGCTGAATAATCGGTGCCTTTGATAGAAATAATTTTTCATAACTCATCTTTGGATTATTCTTATTAATTATAAAATAATGCTCATACATGTAGAAGAAATTGAGAAACAATTTCAAGTGTACCTAACATTTCATAAAAGATTTGACATGTCATGGCAATATTTTAGGTCCTAAGACTCCCTTTGATTGTTGAAATGAAGGGCTAAGAAGTGCTTAGCTGAGCTCTGTGCTTCTTGGGCACCGATGACCTCTGGTCTCTTTGGATAGCTGAGTGTCAATGATTTGACATGTCATTATGTCAATAATTTTGGTTCCTGAGACCCTCAACAATTGTGGAATTAGTAGCTGAGCTTGGTGCTCCTTGGGCCCTGATCACCTCTGGTCTGTTTGGATAGCTGAAAGTGAGCAATCTACTGGCAGACTGGGTTTATATTTTTGTTTACTTGGTTTCGCCCGATCGGGACTAGAACCCCACCAACCAAAATGCCTGACATGTCCCTATGATGTTAAAAGGAGATGTATGACACAGGCATTCTCTCTTATTGTTTTTGAACACTAATCCCTCAGGATATGTAAATAAATAAGTCCAAAGGGTAAACTCCACAGTGAACCAGCAGCAAAAGCCACTGCAAAATGCCACCCATCTTAAAATTTGGGGGTTCCGATTACCTTTCTGCATGGAGAACCAGTTTCACCATGTGGTTGCCGCTACATCCATTCTTTATGGAACTGCCAGAGTACAGTGTTTGGCAGTGAAGAGATGGAGTGCTTGACCTGCAGCTCCATTTAGATAGGGTAACAGAAAACCCCTGTGGTCTGTCCCCTAGCATTCATATAATTATCCTCTATCCTATCCGGTTAAACTTTGTATAACCCCTTTAATTTCAGGTGTAAATTATAATATCTATGACAAACCACTGTGGTCTCCACTCCCTTCCGCTAAACCTCGCTCACTTTTCTTATCACTTTGAAAACTAGTGGGAGAAGAGTATAACAGCAAAAGATGGAAATTATTGTGCAGGTCAGGCATAGACCATAATTTATTATCTCTCAATGCCAGAGGTGTGGCACAAATGCAGAGGCGTGGCACAAATGCAATACAAAAATGTCCCCATTGTACATAATTCATCACATACTAAAAAATCTGAGCCAACTCATAACATCCACCTAATACCAGCCCCAGCAACTGGATGGAATGTCAAATTAATAGTCATAAAGACTGGGCAGCTTCAGATAGATACAGATCGGACCAAATTGTAGCAGATAGACAACTGTCTGGGTACAGTCAATCGCTTATGTCAAGCGTGGGCTCCACAATAACTCTCGTCTGCACCTCCTATATTGGAAAGGACAGTATGGCCAAGAATAGTGAAGTACTGCTAGCACAGGGTTGGGCGAGTGATGGGAAACCGATTTTAGATTTTATGTCTATGTTTTATGAAATCTTGTAAGTATAATAAATACTGGTTTGATATCAAGTAGAGGTAAGCGAATTTTTAAAAAATTCGATTCGCCAGTTTGCCGAATTTTTGAGAAAATTTCAGTTTGGTCTAAATTTATTTGCGGCGAACCTAGTTAAAACACAGCTGGTCGGTATAGGCAACAACCGAAAATCTTCATGAATAAGCCTTAGTATGTGCAGGTCTCACTGCCGCTGTAACAGAACGGTAAGAAGCGGTATAACATGTAGTAAGTAGAGGGATCATGTCTAAGACATATAAGATGTCCGGGGTCTCACAAGGTCTGAGTAGAGTTGTCCATGTGTTCAATACTGGATGTTATTGATGACCAGCTCCGTGATGAATCCCAGTACTCAGATTAGGTAGTCCTTACTGAGGAACTTCACATTTCCTTCACAATGCACTGATGCCACAGATGCTGTCACCTTGACGAGCCAGTGGATCACCTTGCTGATAAGTGGATTCTAAAGTGTCTGAAGAAATGCGAGTAAAGACATTGGAATAAATTGTCCACTTCCTCCAACGTGACCTTGTCCTTTAATTTATGAATATCATTCCATAAAGTCTTGAAGTCCTTTGCGTGGATGGCATAAGAAATGTCCATGCGAAGTTCAACGGGCACAGAGAAAACAAGCTCTGTGGCCGACACTGATCCAGACATGTCATAACCGGTCCACATCGCTGCTAGCCACTTAAGGTCCTGAGAACTGATCACCAGCTTACAGAAACAACATTCAAAGTTTCTTTGGAATCATGTCCCTACGATAGCTGTGAGTGCCTCAAAGCCATTATACAGGAAGAGCGGGAGGCAAGTAAATGTCTCTGTTAACACCTCCAATAGATCGTTATCTGTGTATGTCCCGCAGAACCAACCTGGCCACACAATCCGGTCCTTTCTGCTTACCTTGGTAAGTGGAGGCTTGGATGAAATTTGTTTGAGCACAGCCAGCGGATCTTTGTCCTTTCATCTGAATCTAGGAAAACAGGAAAATTTGACTTTTAGGTTCAGCTCTGAGCCCACTTCAATGGCAAGACCCTTCTGCTTCTCAGCAGCTATGTGGACAGACAGGCGCTTGGAATACTCTTTCAGTCTGGTATATGAAAAATTATACATCGTTGTTACGCTGTACAGAGTCCATTACTTTTGAAGGAGCAAAGCAGCCTGTGCCGGATCAAGAGGTTCCTCCAAGGGGTGTACTGTGGGATTTTTTCATTAGTGCCGATGACCTACTTCTGGGGGTTTACACCCCATTGGTAGGTGTTTGCATATCCTTGCGATAAATAATGTTCCCATTCACTGACTATAAACATCTTGACAGACAAATGCATCAAACTCTGCTGCCATCTTTTTAGGCACCACGTCTCCAGTCCCCTGACCAGTCAGATTTACCAGCTTCTGTTCCAGGACATGAAGCAGTGGAATGACGTTGTTTATCCCGTAGTCCTGGCTACTGACAAATAATTTGGCCTCCTCAAAGGGCCTGAGCAATGGCAGGTGGCTGACATCCAAGTTACACAGGGAGTACTCCTGTCCGCTCGATCATCAAGAAATCGTTTATGGCCTTTCTCTGTTCGTATAGTCGGTCCAACATTTGGAGGGTGGAATTCCAACGGGTGAAAATGTCTCATATCAGCCTATGTTGGAGGATGCCGTTCTGCCTCTACAGCTCAAGGATGCTCAAGGGGTGTTTAGTGTACGAGTGGCTGAAGTGCATACAAAGTTTTCTCGCCATTTTTAGGATGTCTTGCAGATGGGTGGAAGACTTCAGGAACCGCTTACAACCAGATTGAACAAGTGTGCCATGCAGGGCGCATAGTTTAGCCCTCCTTGACGCAGAGCTGACACTATGCTCTTCCCGTTGTCGGTCACCATGGTTCCGATTATGAGTTGTCGCCAGGATTCGATTTCTTGATAAAGGACACGGAGCAGTGCCTTCTCTGTGAGACTCCATTTGCCCAGGAAAACCAGGTGCAGAACAGCGTGAGAGTGATGAGAGTCTACAATCACCCATCAATTTTCCCCAAAAAAGCCTATTTCGCATAAAAATTTCACCACTATGAAATTCGGTCCATAAAGCAAAAGGAGGTGTACAATCACAACATCTGTTGGATGAAGGACCTGCCGTGATGTCACAGGATCACATGGGTCACATGGTCCACTCAAATGCTTCTATGATTGGACCATGTGACCCTGTGACGTCACCACAGGTCCTGAAGCATCCCAACCATCAAGAGAGAAGACGTTCTGGGGCTCTGCGTGTACAATGGGAGAAGGTAAGTTAACTCTTTATTATTTTTAACCCTCTATAGCCCGGGGAACATTGCATTCTGTAATTAGAATGCGATTATTTTCCCTTATAACTATGTTATAAAGGAAAATAATTATATATACAGAATACTCATCCCGAAACCGGACTTCAGTGATGAAGTCTGACTTCGGTCTGGGTACCAAGCATGCAGATTTTTTCACGCTGCGTGCTAAGCGCACTACAAACGTTAGCACACGTGCGGAAAAATCGTGGCGATTCCCACAACGCACCCGCCTCTTATCCGGGCGCCAAACATGACGCCTGTGTGCAAGAGGCCTTTATCGTAGAACACTGTGCCTTGAAGTAACACGCACAGGGAGTCTGCTTTGGTAGTGAAATAATACTGTGAGTCCGTATGACATGCAGATGACAGGTGTCGCTCTTAGAATCACTGCACACTTCACTTATTTGGGCAGTCACGGGGCCAAAACTGACCAAATAACTCAAGTATGAACTCAGCCTTAAAGGTCAATGTTAGCGCCAAGAAGATGCGCACTCCTTTTACATCGTTGTCAGCTGATTCCACATAGATGTCTACAGAACCTGTTCTATTAAATGCTTATACAACTAGAGCCCCCGACAGAGTGGAGAGGGTGTCAGCAGTAAGTTTGTGTTGACGTCACTGATTTTTTTGCCCTTCCTCTGATCCGTAGAAAAATAACCCCCAAAAACAAATCCTGTCTTTAAGCATTTGCCTTTACTCGGTCAGCATTTGCTCAGTAATCCATCAGTATTGCTAATGCCAAAAAAACAAGAGTGGATCCAAAACAGATATGACACATGAACCGAATATTTGCATGTCTTCTGTGTTTTGTACCCATTCCTGCTTTTGCCTACCAAATCACAAGCCAATTCTGATGGGACCATACAGGCCTTACCAGGGGCATACATAGAAATCATTGGGCCCCATAGAGAGAATTTGAATTAGGCCCCCATGCCCTGTTCTTAGCCCCTCTCACTACACACACCTGACTCAGCTACTTGCGCTGGAACCCAACAGATCCCATTATAATGAATGCAATAAAGTGGGTGACAGCATTGTTTGGCATATGGAGGACACAGCGATTCAGGTAATTCTGTTACTTTGCTGGAATAGAATACCAGAATCTGATCATAAAAGTTCACATAGTCTTACCCAATTAACTGTGCCGGCTGATTATTATATAGTGTGCCACTGCTGTGCCATGAACTGTTCCTGCTGTGCTACTTATTATATAGTGGCGCACTATATAATAGGCAGCACAGCAGCAAGCACAGTTCAAAATGGTGGGGGCTATGGTGCACACATAAGCAGACAGCAAGCATAGTTCATAAGGGCGATCTATGGTGCCACCATAGCCCCTCCCCTTTTATGAACTGTGCCAGTGCCACCATAGCCCCCTTTATGAACTGTGCCAGTGCCACCTTAGCCCCTCCTCATAGACTGTGCCTGCTGTCTGCTCTGCTGCTTATGTATGCAACCATAGCCTCGACCCCTATAAATGAACTGCACTTGCTATTGGTGCTTATAGTGAATACTGCCCCCAACTCTGAACTTTAGCATTTCAGTGCACACTGCTGCAAACTTACTGTGCACTTGCTGTTGCTGTCACTGTGTGGCAGAGCATATCCTCAAAGAAACTGAATCCTGGAGGAGACGATAAGTCACTCTCTCTGCAGGATGACTGGTGTCTGGAGGGTGATGCTGGTTCCGGGTCACAGCAGTCAGGTCAGGTCACAGCAAGGCCAGCAGCAACAGTAGTCCCGCAGCACGGCCGGCTCATGTTCCCCTGCTGGGCGCACTGCTTCGCTAGACAGTCAGCAGAATGCTTTGCTACTGCTAGCACAGCACTGCTAAATGCTGATTGGCAAATCAACCAGCGCCCAGTAGACTGAGTACTCTAGGCCGAAAGCAGGGACTGTGACTGACAGCAGAACATGGACTGTGTAAGGGGCCCACCGGAACCCAAGGGGAAGCAGGGAGCAAGAAGACATGCCTCAAACCATAGACAGGAACTATGATCAACCATTTTTATTTTGTTTAATTATGGGGCCGGGTCCATTCACAGCCGGGCCCACTTCCCCACAGGCCCCATAGCAGCTGCGTGGTCTGCCAAATAAAATATGATGTCAGCCAAGCCAAAAAGGCAAAATAGTGGCCCAGTCATGAGGGTGGGAACAGCATGAGAAGTCCACAGAGTGGCCCTATGGATATAGTGGTGAGGTGGAAGCAGCATGAAGAGACCACAGAGTGGCACTATGAGAGAGTATGGAGGTGGCAGCAGCGTTAGGAGGCAACAGAGTGGCACAACGACGAGAGATTGCTGAGGTGGCAGCAGCATCAGGAGGCCACAGAGTGGCAAGACGACGAGGATTGTGGAGGTGGCAGCAGCATCAGGAGGCCACAGAGTGGTAAAACGACGAGGGATTGTGGAGATGGCAGCAGCATTAGGAGGGCATAGAGTGGGACAACAAGAGATAGTGGAGGTGGCAGAAGCATCAGGAGGCCACTGAGTGGCACAACGACGAATGAATGCGGGGTGGCAGTAGCATCATGAGGCCACAGAGTGGCACGACAACAAGAGATTGCGGAGGTGGCAGCAGCATGAGGAAGCCACAGAGTGGCATGACTGTGAGAGATTGTGGAGGTGGCAGCAGCATCAGGAGGCCACAGAGTGGCTTAATGATGGAGTCTACAGGTGGCAGTAGCATCAGGAGGCCACAGAATGGCTAAACGAGTACAGATTGTGAAGGTGGCAGCAGCATGAGGAGGCCACAAAGTGGCACAATGACAGATTCTGGAGGTGGAAGCAGCATTAGGAGGGACTCTCAGGCTATGAGCTGTGCTTTGCGATTGGCCAGCGCTGCAGCAAGGGACACGCCTAATGCAAAAACTCCGCCCAGTACAACAGAGTCACCGCTGCAGACACCGGAGCCTATACCGGGCGAACGGAGCAGCGCCAGACATACTAGTAAGTGCAGGGGGACCCTGGGCGCCGCTCTGCCCACAGATATAGTTAGTTTTTAGTTTTTAAACTGGTGAAAGGTCCTCTTTAATAATACATGTTCTGCGCCACAAAAATTTTATTGTCCGAGAATAAAAGTTTATTGTCCGAGAATAAAAGTTTATTGTCCGAGAATTTCCCTTGAAGATTTGCATAATATATTGGTCAATTTAAGTTTACTTTCTTATAATTCTAATCAAGTTTTGGTTTAATTTAATATTTAATAAAAAAATAAGTGTTGCCTAAGACAGGAGAGAATCGGACAGTCTTCTGTCTATTCGACAACGTAGTTGCGATAGAGACAGCATCCCAAAAACAATTTCTCTCCATCTGGAGACAAATCCTGTTAAGATTGATGCAAGTGAGGTATCGGCTGCTATCGAGCCAGATACTTCTGGGGGAACCTGCCTGGCATGAACAGACCTCTAGTAGCTACAGATAATGAGAAGACAAAGCTTTAAGATTGCTTGGAGCCCGGAAGAGTTTCAAAGTTCATCAAGATTTAAACCATAACTACCAGCCCCTGGTCTCTACGTCAGGGAAAAATCATGAGTTTCCAGTCATCATGGATGGGAAGGAGGACATCCTGTGGTGCACGGAAATAGAGAGGGTCTTTGTATTGCCCAGCATTATACTGGACATCTCAGAAATGAACCTCTGCTCCTGACAGCAGCTCCTGGCAAGGTCATGGAGCGTCCCGGTTATCTGGCATCTATTAGCCCCGTTAAAGGATTATTTTGAAAGTCTGTGGAAGCCACACGGGGCCCTCACGCTGCAGATTTATCATGGAGACACCGGATTTTATAATATTACATTATTAAATAAAGAAAAAATAATAATTAAGCAGCTTCGTCACCTGGCTCCCAAGTGCGATCAGCTAGATCATCATCGAGTACTGTCTGCACGTCACTGATGTCCTCCTCAACCATCTTGGGTCAGGAGTCTGACCTCTCACAACCCCAGTTCCTAAGCCACTCTCCTCATCACTGCTTGCCTGCCTAGTGGAGGAAAAGACAGAAGCAGGTTGAGGACAGGTGAGGAAACAGGGCCTGCTCCCAAGCCATGCCAACTAAGGGTTGTGTCTGATGAACCCACTGACTCTTGGCTGATGTCACTTGCAACGAAGTCAAAGATCAAGTCAACCATTCAAGAACCGCTAGGGTGCTGGTCACGACACGACTGCTAGCTGACACTGGGAGCTCAGGCCTCTCGAAGGGACCCCTGCTGCCATGGCCCCTTACTCTGCTGCTGTTTCTGCCTGCGCCAGAAACATTTAGGTCTTTGCCACTTCCCTGTGCAGGGCCTGGTACTTCTCTGTCTGACATAGTTAGATCAAATAATCAAATGTTAGATCAAATATTTTTATTTTGCCACTAATACAAGCCAAACTGGGCTTCAGAATATATCACTGCAATGCAGAAGGGCAATTAGGTCCATATTTTGTTTCTACTTTTACACAACAGGCTTTTCAACAGATATAAGCAACTCTGGATGGCGAATATATTTTTATTTTGCCACTAATACATAGCTAACTGGGCTTCAGAATATATCACTGCACCGCAGAACAGCAATTAGGCCCAATTTTTTTCTACTTTTACACAACAGGCTTTTCGATAGATATACATTATTTTTCGACCTATAAGACTCACTGGGCCATAAGACACACCGAGGTTTTTCAGGAGGAAAATTTGAAAAAAAGATTTTTAAGCAAAAGGTATGCTTTGGGTGGGTTTTGAACTAATGGTGGTCTGTACATGACACTATTATGGGGGATCTGTGGATAATGCACTGTTATGGAGGGGATCTGTGGATGGCACTGTAATGGGGGATCTGTGGATGGCACTGTAATGTGGGGAGCTGTCGATGGCACTGTAATGTGGGGAGCTGTCGATGGCACTGTTATGGGGGATCTGTGGATGGCACTGTTATGGGGGAGCTGTGGATGGCACTGTTATGGGGGAGCTGTGGATGGAACTGTTATGGGGGGATCTGTGGATAATGGACTGTTATGGAGGGATCTGTGGATGGCACTGTAATGGGGGGATCTATGGATGGCACTGTAATGTGGGGGAGCTGTCCATGGCACTGTTATGGGGAATCTGTGGATGGCTCTGTTATGGGGGGAGCTGTGGATGGCACTGTTATGGGGGGGGAGCTGTGGATGGAACTGTTATGGGGGGATCTGTGGATGGCACTTTTATTTGGAGAGCTGTGGATAGCACTGTTATGGGGTGGAGGATCTGTGGATGGCACTGTTATGGGGTGGGGGATCTGTGGATGGCACTGTTATAGGGTGGGGAATCTGTGGATCACACTGTTATGGGATGGGGGATCTGTGGATGACACTGCTTTATGTGTCATCCACAGATCCCCCACCCCATAATAGTTCCATCCACAGATCCCCCATAACAGTGCCATCCACAGATCCCCACCCCATAATAGTGCCATCCACAGATCCCCACCCCATAATAGTGCCATCCACAGATCCCCAATACAGGGGCCCTGCCGTTCACTATCTACAATTCCATAATGAGTAATCCTACACCTGGTAATAACTTTAACTCACTGACGCCACATGCCTGCTCCACTTGCTTTATTCATAAAGTAGGCGGCGCAGGCACGTGAATCAGCGAGTTAAGCTGCTGCCCGCACAGCCTGCCTGCTACAGGAGCTGGTTAGTAAGCAGTATTACATATGGGGAGCGCAACTTTAGTTAAAGTTATTAACAGGTGTAGGATTACTCATTATGGAATTGTAGATAGTGATGGTGGGGCCAGAGTACAGTGACTGCACCTGGCCCCAACGCATTTGCCGAACTCCCGACCCTCCTCCCTCCCCACTGATACATCGCAGTCTGCGATGCAGCATGGCAGCATTTGCCCCATAAAACGCAGGGTCATTTTCCCCCACTTTGTGGGGAAAAAGTGCGTCTTATGGGGCAAAAAATATGGTATACAATGCTGGATGGCGAATATATTTTTATTTCGCCACTAATGCACGGCAAACAGGGCTTGAGAATATATCACTGTACTGCAGAACTGCAAAGATATTTTTTATTTTTCCACTAATACACGCAAAAAAGGGCTTTAAAACCGTTACACTCAGTTCCCACTTTCGCGTAAAACGCCGCGTTCGAACGCGCAAAAAACGCACAACAGTACAGGAACCATGCATTCCAATGGGGGTGGTTCACACTTGCGCTGCTTTAATGCGCTGCTTAACGCGCCTAAAAACGCCCGGACGCATAAGCAAGTATGTTCGCGTAATCTGGCGTTTCGAGCGCTTGGTGCCAATATACTTCAATGGGAAACGCGATACGCGTGTTGTTCGGCGTTTGTGCAGCGTAAAACGCGCCTATGGACGCTGCGTTTTCAAAGTTTGCAACATGCTGGATCAGCCACCATGGAATTTCACACCTCTAAAGCACTCAGATTGGCCAAACTATATATGCGAGGGCTGTTTGGTCATTGGCCAACTATGCAGTCAATCACATAAATGCGCGCCAAACGCGCCTACACTATTTACCAAAACGCTTGAAAAAACGCGCTAACGCCCGCCTTGAACGCGCAAAAACGCTAGGCTTCAAAACGCTGAGGTCTAAACCCAGTGTAATACATGCAAAAAGCTTTAACACGGGTTCAGACCTGAGCGCTTTGAAACGCTGCGTTTGGCGCGCATTTTTGTCGCGTGTATTTTAGCGCGTCTTTGCAATAGGGAAACGCGCCAAACGCGCTGCTCGTGATTCTGGAGACTAATAGAAAAAGGCATATCTACACCTTAACGCGTTCCCATTGAAGTCTATGGGAGGAAAAGCGCGACAAATGCCCAAAAACGCTCCTGAACGAGCTTATAGTGCTGGCGCTTTACAGCGTGCTTTGCGTCGCTGTAAAACGCTCAAGTGTGAAACCACTCCCATAGGGATGCATTGGTTTTCATGTGTTGAGCGCTTTATAGCGCGCTTGAACGCGCTGTAAAACGCTCAGGTGTGAACCTAGGGTAAAACAGATAACTGCACCACTGAGCGGCAACATATTTTTCTTTTTCCACTAGAACACGAAAAAAGGGCTTTAAAACAGATAATTGCACCGCTGAGCGGCAAATATATTTTACTTTTGCCACTAATACACGCCAAAAAGGCTTTCATTTTCACCCTTCATCACACAACGGCTTTTGTTCTTGCTAAGCAAAAAATGCTTTTGAACATATAACTGCACCGCACAAGGAAAAATAAAAAAGAAATATTCCCTCGTAATAAACCCTATTAATGCATGTTGGATCGAATTCCACTTTGTCAGCTTCGATTCGCTTATCTCTAACTACATGCCTCCAACATAATTCTTGGATCTCTACATGAAAATAATGTATTTGCTGTAAATTGTAAGAGGGGCATATTTGGAGACATTGACTTCACAAGAGATACAAAGCAGTGGAGTTCAGCCACCTCTATTTGCTTCCCGCTGTTTACTGCTCCTGAATTAAAATTGGGGCAACCAGCTTCAGCTTCCTCTGATGTGATATGCCTACATAATCCTTTTGTTATGGCTTTGCACAGGGAGCAAGAATGTTACGCACAATTCTGATGGAACTCCTGATCTTAAGTCCACTGGCCTTGGACTCCAAAACAGAAGCTCTCCTGTCATGTCTTGTAAGCTGTGGAGATCGAATGCAGACTAGCGAATAAAAACACATGAAAATGTTAAACTTACTGAAGCTGCTTGATTTAATTGTGAATAGATGGTAAAGGCAATGTCTGCTGGTGTGTTGCCATCAGCATGTTTATTATGTTTACTGCAGGACCCATGAGGACGTAATTCGGTCCATACAGCAAAAGGAGGTGTACAATCACCCATCAATTTTCCTGGAAAAATGTGTTTGAAATAAAAAATGTCACCAATGAAAGGATAATGGAATTCAGTTTATACAGAAGAAAGTCTACAATCTCCCATCAATTTTACCAATAAAAGCCTGTTTGACATAAAAAATTTCACCACAATGTAATTTGGTTCATACCGCAAAAAGGGCTTCACCACAATTAACTGAAGCACTAAACAATGAATATGTTTTTCTTTTGCCACTAATACACGGCAAAAAGGGCTTTAACACATATATCTGCACCATTGAATGGCAAATAGGCCATTATTTTTTTTTTACACTTTCACACTACACAAGGCTTTTCAACATATATAATTTTTTTTCTACTTTTACTTAACACAAAAGACTTTTCCACAGAAAAGTACAACGCTGAACTGAGAATATATTTTATTTCGCCACTAATACATGGCAAACAGGTCTTTATATTGTATCACTGCACCACTGAACGGCAATTAGGCCCTATTTTTTTCCTACTTTTACACATCACAAAAGGCTTTTCAACAGATAAGTGGAACGCTGAACGGCAAATACATTTTTATTTTGCAACTAATGCACAGTAAACTTGGCTTTAGAATATATCACTGCACCGCACAAGGGCAAATATAATTTTTCTTTTGGCACTAATACATGCCAAAAAGGCTTTACAACTAGAGATCAAATCAATCATATCAAAGCTGACGAAGTGGAATTGGAATTTCAGGAAAAATTCAATTCACACCAAATGCAAATTTCCTTGCGCTTCGTGGTAACAATCACATGTTTCCCTAAAATGGCTGCTACATGTGTGAGGACAAGGGGCAAGTAAGTCTGGTAAGGCGGGATCACCCATATTGACATGTATGCAGCCAATCAGCAGCCAGCCAACCCTGTGATGTCACAGCCCTATAAATGCGGCAGCCATCTTAGATTCTGCCATTCACCAGCGTGCTTAGTGCAGGGAGAGACGTGTCTGCAGGCGCTAGGGACAATGATAGTAAAGACTTGCTTGTGGAAAAAAAAAAACTATTTACAAGTGCAGGGAAAGATTACTCAAGCTGTAAGGAAAGGATAGGGAAGAATCATTTCACCAGTAGAGTTGAGCGAACTTGTATTTTAAGTTCCGCGTCCAAAGTTCGGGTTGGGGTTATCGAAGAATCCCGTTATGGGGATGCTTTGATAACCCGAACCCGAACTTTGGACTACGAACTTAAAATACAAGTTCTCTCAACACTATCCACCAGCATTTGTGATGAACAGGGTTCAGTCAGGGAGGTAACAGCCTGGGTAATAGGAACAATCTGAATAATCCTAGCTGCACTGACTGGGGATCCAAATTGCCTCTATACAGCTCTGTAATTCCAGAAAACCTGTCTCATTAGGGTGCAAGTACTGTTTGATACAGGCATTAACAGGGTTTATTACAAGGAAATATTTCTATTTTTTATTTGCCCTTGTGTGGTGCAGTTATATTTTCGAAAGCATTTTTTGGCTTGTATTAGTGAGAAAAAAAGGGCTTATCAGCCGTTGTGTGGTGAAAGGCAAAAATTACAGCCCTTTCTGGCATTTATTAGTGACAAAAGTAAAATATATTTGCCGCTAAGCAGTGCAGTTATCTGTTTTAAAGCCCTTTTTTACATGTATTAGTGGAAAAAGGAAAAGTATATTTGCCGCTTTGTGGTGCAGTTATCTGTTTTAAAGCCCTTTTTTCTGTGTATTAGTGGAAAAATAAAAAAATATTTGCTGCTCAGCGGTGTAAGTATCTGTTTTAAAGCCCTTTTTGTGTATTAGTTGAGAAAAAGGAAAACTATCTTTGCCGCTCAGCGGTGCAGTTATCTGTTTTGTGTGTACAAACCGGATTCCAAAAAAGTTGGGACACTATACAAATCGTGAATAAAAACTGAATGCAATGATGTGGAGGTGCCAACTTCTAATATTTTATTCAGAATAGAACATTAGAACATAAATCACGGAACAAAAGTTTAAACTGAGAAAATTTTCCATTTTAAGGGAAAAATATGTTTATTCAGAATTTCATGGTGTCAACAAATCCCAAAAAAGTTGTGACAAGGCCATTTTCACCACTGTGTGGCATCTCCCCTTCTTCTTACAACACTCAACAGACGTCTGGGGACTGAGGAGACCAGTTTCTCAAGTTTAGAAATAGGGAATGCTCTCCCATTCTTGTCTAATACAGGCCTCTAACTGTTCAATCGTCTTGGGCCTTCTTTGTTGCATCTTCCTCTTTATGATGCGCCAAATGTTCTCTATAGGTGAAAGATCTGGACTGCAGACTGGCCATTTCAGTACCCGGAACCTTCTCCTACGCAGCCATGATGTTGTGATTGATGCAGAATGTGGTCTGGCATTATCTTGTTGAAAAATGCATGGTCTTCCCTGAAAGAGATGACGTCTGAATGGGAGCATATGTTGTTCTAGAACCTGAATATATTTTTCTGCATTGATGGTGCCTTTCCAGACATGCAAGCTGCCCATGCCACACGCACTCATGCAACCCCATACCATCAGAGATGCAGGCTTCTGAACTGAGCGTTGATAACAACTTGGGTTGTCCTTGTCCTCTTTGGTCCGGATGACATGGCGTCCCAGATTTCCAAAAAGAACTTTGAATCGTGACTCGTCTGACCACAGAACAGTCTTTCATTTTGCCACACTCCATTTTAAATGATCCCTGGCCCAGTGAAAACGCCTGAGCTTGTGGATCTTGCTTAGAAATGGCTTCTTCTTTGCACTGTAGAGTTTCAGCTGGCAACGGCGGATGGCACGGTGGATTGTGTTCACTGACAATGGTTTCTGGAAGTATTCCTGAGCCCATTCTGTGATTTCCTTTACAGTAGCATTCCTGTTTGTGGTGCAGTGTCGTTTAAGGGCCCGGAGATCACGGGCATCCAGTATGGTTTTACGGCCTTGACCCTTACGCACAGAGATTGTTCCAGATTCTCTGAATCTTTGGATGATGTTATGCACAGTTGATGATGATAGATGCAAAGTCTTTGCAATTTTTCGCTGGGTAACACCTTTCTGATATTTCTCCACTATCTTTCTGCGCAACTTTGTGGGAATTGGTGATCCTCTACCCATTTTGGCTTCTGAGAGACTGCCACTCTGAGAAGCTCTTTTTATACCCAATCATGTTGCCAATTGACCAAATTAGTGTTAGATGGTCTTCCAGCTCTTCGTTATGCTCAAATTTACTTTTTCCAGCCTCTTATTGGTGTTGCGAGCGGTCAGGCTCCTGACCCAGAGACGGTTGAGGAGGATATCAGTGACGTGCAGACAGTACTCAATGATGATGATGTAGCTGATCGCACTTGGGAGCCGGGTGACGAAGGGACTTAATTTTATTTAAGTTTTTTCTTTATATAATAATGTAATATTGTAAAATCCGGTGTCTCCAAATTAAATCTGCAGGGTGGGGGCCCTATGTGGCTTCTACACACTTTAAAAATAATCCTTTAGCGGGGCGATCTTGGAGCTTTGTCTTCTCATTGTCTGTAGCTACTAGATGCCTGTTCAGGCCAGGAGGGGTCCCCCAGAAGTATCTGGCTCGACGAGCAGCCGATATCCCAATTGCATCAATCTTGACAGGATTTGTGTCCCGGTGGAGAGAAATAGTTTTTTGGAATGCTTTCTCCATCGCAACCACGTTATCGAATAAACAGAAGACTGGCCGATTCTCTCGGGTCTTAGGCAACACTTCATTTTTTAAATTAAATTTATAAAATATTAAATTGAACCAAAACTTGATTAAAATTATAAGAAAGTAAACTTAAATTCACCAATATATTATCCAAATCTTCTAGGGAAATTCCTGGACAATCAATTTGCCAAGCCTTTTGTGCCGGAGAATGTATATTATTAAATCGTGTTTTAAGCAACACTTTATAAAGTTTAGAAATTTTAACCTTCTGTTCTGTACCATATTCCCTATAAATAAATGGGCGAAGCGGCCACTCTGCGGCCTCCTCATGCTGCCACAACCTCCAGCCTCTGTCATTGTGCCACCCTGTGGCCTCATCCTGATGCTGCTTCTGCCGCCAACTCCACACTCTGTCTTTGTGCCACTCTGTGGCCTCCTCATGCTGCTGCCACCTCCACAACCTCTCTTCGTCATGCCACTCTGTGGCCTCCTCATGCTTTTGCCACCTTATCAATCTCTTGACATCATGCCTCTCTGTGGCCTTCTCATGCTGCCTCCACCTCTAGACTCTGTAATTGTGCCACTATGTGGCCTCCTGATGATGATGCTGCCACCTCCACACTTTGTCATTGTGCCATCCTGTGGCCTCTTCCTGATGCTGCTGCTTCTACCACCTCTACACTCTGTCATTGTGCCACTCCATGGCCTACTGATGCTGCCGCCACCTCCAGACTGTGTCATTGTGCCACTCTGTGGCCTCTTCATGCTGCTTTCACCTCCGTAATCTCTCATCATTGTGCCACTCTGCTGCCACCTGCACAATCTCTTTGTCGTGCCACTCGGTGGCCTCCTCATGATGCTGCCACCTTTTTCTGATCTGTCAGAAGGAAGGTAAAATGCGACACACAACAGATGGTGGTGTTTGGAGGAATCTAGTTGCAGAAGGAAGTCTGTAACAACAGCTAGAAGACTTGACAATTAAATATGAACCAATCTACTCTTTAATCTGTAGCAACAAAGATTTCACCAGCAGAGATACCAGATAAATATATGAAAGACCAGCATTCTTGTTGTGCCCAAATTGTGAATGAACATTTTAATATTAATTAAAGGACTTGTGTTGCCTATGTGATTAAGCTTATCAGTGACAGCAAAGGAAAACGCCACAGGCAGCTGAGCTGAGACTGACTTCAAAACTACAAATTAAGAACACCATTACATTTGTGCTTGAGTTGTTGCCAATTACTTGTTCAGATTGCAAACTGCAAAACAAAAAAACATTAAAACAGAATAAAGATTGGAAGTAGCAAAAAGTTCAAAAAATAATATGGAATAATATAATAATGTAATATAATACGTATGTGGCTACTATTTTCAGCAGTGTAATGGCTATATGTGTGTAAAAGTAACAGATGTAAATGAAACTTGGTCAACGGAAAAATTTGATATAAAGTATTTGTGTATTGTGAGAAACCGGAGTGAGAGGGATGGTCTGAGATAATTAAAAATCTTGAATAAACCCAACAATAACCTCCTATAAAAAAAAAAAAAAATTATAGTCATCCTTCTCTCCAGTGCCGTTGTTTGCGGCACAGTTCCTCCTGCCATCGTGTTTACAGACTGCAGTGATGAAAAGCTAGTATAAGATACATGACTACTGCACCAAATCACTGTCCTCAATGGTCTACCATCATGGACAGTGTATATCAAGAATGTATCCAATATACATACAGTATATTGTTAGAGCACCATGGTAATCCATGTAGTAACAGGCAGGGCTTTGAGAGAATTACAAAAACCTACAAAAATACAAGCCACAAAATACCCAAAAATATGAAGAAATATGAAAACCTTTATTAGTAAACAATCCATTATAAAATGCAATACATAAATTAAGGATGAGAAGCAGAAAATGGCATAATCACTGGTAGCATACACCACACAAGAATAGATTAGTAATGTAATTGTAACACCTGTAGGTAGAGATAGATATATACAGTGAGCCCTGACCTAGAACCCAGCCCTCTTTCCACACCTACTTGCAGTACAAGCCCTAGGTAGCAAAACCGCAACTGGTCGACAGCCTCTGTGCTACTTGCAGTGACAGACAAACACCAAGAGACAAAACAACACAAAAAAGGGTCGTATGTAAATGAGTAAGAACTAGACTGACTATGCAGTACCAAACGAGAAACAGAGAGTTGTCAGAAGACAAGCTGGGGAAGAGGAACTAGCAATCCAATAAGCAATGGAACCGGGGACCAGGAACACAGATAGCGAGTCAGAGTCTATCACTGACACTGGCGTATGGCCAGGAAGGGGTTTAAAGTAGGGATGAGCGAACCCGAACGGTATAGTTTCAGAAAAGTTTGGGTCCGGGTTCGTTGTTCTGCGATTTCTTCCCACTTTCTGAAGGGATGCACAGCAGCCAATCAGCTAGCGTTTACTTCTTGCCCTAAGAATCCATCACAGCCATGCCTACTAATGGCATGGCTGTGATTGGCTAAGTGCAGCATGTGACTCAGCCTCTATATAAGCTAGAGTCACGTAGCGCCGCACGTCACTCTGCTCTGATTAGTGTAGGGATAGGACGCAGCTGCTGTGAGGGCGAGATTAGGCAGGGAAAAGTCAGCAAAAACACCTAATGAAGTTATCGATCTACAGCTGTGAATCATTCAACTTCTGCTACTTAATTGCTCACTGGTTTTAAGCGTTTTCTGTCACTTTTTTCTGGGGTGATCGGCGGCCATTTTGTGTCTTGTGGTGCACCAGCACAAGCTGCCACCAAGTCCATCAATTCATCAATACTATTTTTTTTTTTTTTTTGCTATATCCTACATCAGGGGCTTGGCTGTGCTTATTGTCAACCCCTAGAAACTCAGGATAGAAATTTCTATATTTTATTGAGGGGTTAAATTCAATTGCCAAAATAGCAATCCCTAAATCTGGCGATCCATCTATGGCTAGCCAAGAGCAATACAATCTGCTGTCTGGCAAAGGATAGATTTTTTTCTGTGGTGAAATTCAATTGTCAAAATAGCAATCCCCTAAAACTGGTGTCCCAGCAGTGGCTGGCAAAAGTTTAATAGTGTCTGGCAAAGGATATATTTTGTTCTGGGGTGAAATTAAATTGCCAAAATAGCAATACCATAAATCTGATGTTCCAGCTGTGACTGGACAAGTTTCATAGTGTCCGTCATAGGATATATTAATTTCTGTGGTAAAATTCAGTTGTAAAAATAGAAATACCATAAATTCGGTGTTCCAGCTGTGGCTGGACAAGTTTAATAGTGTCCGGCAAAGGATATATTTTTTTCTGGGGTGAAATTCAGTTGCAAAAATAGAAATAACGTAAATCTGGTGTTCCAGCTGTGACTGGACAAGTTTAATAGTGTCCATCATAGGATATATTATTTTCTGCGGTGAAATTCAGTTGCTAAAATAGAAATACCGTAAATCTGGTGTTCCAGCTGTGACTGGACAAGTTTCAAAGTGTCCGTCAAAGGATATATTATTTTCTGGTGTGAAATTCAGTTGCTAAAATAGAAATACCGTAAATCTGGTGTTCCAGCTGTGACTGGACAAGTTTCAAAGTGTCCGTCAAAGGATATATTATTTTCTGGTGTGAAATTCAGTTGCAAAATATAAATACCGGGGCGTGGCCAACCTTGATGGAGTGAGGACGTGCTCACTGTGAGCTCCTCTGCACCCCTGGCATTATCCATAGCCATCCAGCCGCCTCCTGATGGGGAAGACGTTCAAAAAAGGGTACCCCTTGCAGCCTCTCAGGGATCTACCCTATTTTTGCCCGGCAGATATCACCTACAAGCTCCGGCCTGGCCAACCCGCAGGCCGGATCGCAAGATGGCGCCGGTGACCAGGCCGCACTTCCACCTGCATCATGACCGGCTCCTCGGCAGCTCCTGCCGCGCAACTCCAGAGGCTCCGCTCCTCTTCGGTACCTCCTCGGCCCTGCTCTTTACCCAAAGTACCCGCCGCGAGCTCCCGGGACCGGACCTCGTCTGACTGCACGCCATGCTCCCCGCCGTCATCGGGCCTCCTGGAGCGCACCTCCTCTCAGCGCACACCAGCCCACAATACGGATGCAGCGCCGGCCACATCCATCCAGCAGGTCAGTTGTGGGGCCCCCCCACTTGACTTACCTAACGAGGGACAGGTCCCAGATGATATAATCGGCCGGCAGACTGGCTCATTAAAGCCTCAGGCCTCTCCTTTCTGGCCTTCTCGACCATCCTCCAGCAGAGGGGTTACTCCCAC